>MUAA02000128.1:600000-850700 GCA_014180765.2 Marchantia paleacea
ATTACAGATTACGGATGTTTGTCTGTAGAACGTCAGCCAAATCTCTCCCGTAGGTTCAGATATCTAGCTTCTGTTGATTTTGGAGGCTTGTCTCTGATACTAAGAACCTGTCAAATCATTGTGCTTTCCTGACAAATCACTCTATGCGAGTAATGTGGACTAAAGTGGTTGCCTACAGGCATCAGCAAAGGAGCCGAAGCAAGTCCTTCTTTCGATCTCTCTTCCACAGTCACCTCCAGAGACTGTTCTGTCAGGGGGCCTACCTTTTGGCGCTATAGAGGCTGTCAAAGGAGCATTCGGATCTGTGTCACAAGTGGTGGACCCACCTGAAAACGATTATCATCTCACTTTGAACGTGGACGTGGGGAGCTTTCCTACTGATGAAGGTATTAGCCATTTAGAAGCTGGATCGTCCTGCTTTAGAAGCAGTTGAGTACATGTCTTCTGCACCAGATCGAATCCCAACTTGGTTTTTCCTCATCTCACATTATTTTACAACAGAAATACGCCTTGTTCTTATCGAAATGACGGAAGCTCCTATTTTAAATGTTTTGAACAGAATAGTGTTCAGGTTGTTGAACCGTCTTTTGAAGCCCCGGACAGGTCCATGGTGATTCGTGAATCAAGGAAATATACTATCCGTGTTCATACGTATGAACTACCATCAAATGTGTGGACAAATCGACAATGTAGGGTTTAGGGTTTAGGGTCTCTTTGATTTGATATGTCATTCTCTTCACTCTGAGTCAGTCCTTCTTCCGACTCTGTTACTATTAGGACCCCTCAGCCAGGTCGCGGGATATATGGTCTTCTGGCTATGACAGGCAAATACTAATGAGTACTCTTTGATATGTCACTTCAGGCTACTGTTTAAACACTTACCTCAATATCAATCATGTCCTTATTTTGAGGCGTTACGTTTGTAGGGTCTGATCTAGTCAGACGATTGATACAGATTCCAGTATGTATGTTTTGGATCATGTCCATGAAGAACTATATGCTTGCAGGTATTCAGCTTGAGTGAAGTGTCGCCGTCTAGTTTGTAGCTACATTGTAGTTATGTTTATACGACGGGGATTATATAATATTGCGTTTAAGGAACGCTCGTCGTCTGTTTCTTTACTGCAGTATGTAAAGATGTGTGGATTCATGTGCATTATATGACACTATTTCTGGTGGAATATTGGCTTTCATCACTGATTCTAGCAATTGCGATTTAGATTTATGGAGGAATTATGAGATAAACGTTGTGGAAAGCTTGTTAAAGAATCTCAGTTGCTTAAAGCTTGCTTCCACTATCTGACATACTGGGTTCATGTTTACTGGACTAAATATGGTGATCGCATTCCGGATATGAATTATCGGCGTTAATATTGCTGTCTACTTTACTTCACCTTACTATTGTCTTGTTCCATTCTTCACGATATTTTATGATCACTTATCTTCCCCTTATTGCCTACCATAGCCATCGTTTGCGCTACTGGACAATATGCTCTCGCGCTCTGACGAGTTTCCACTGAGCATGAGGCATCACAGCACTTATTTGCTCACAATCACTAGGCGGGTACGCTCCAGAGACACGTACAAAGAGATTTGTACGTATATTGCTGTATCCAGATCGCCCCACTTACGTCTTTTGAATTGCTTATTTCATCGACAGGCACATGGAACTCTATTTGCAACAATTACCTATGTGTGTTGTCATAGTACAAATTTTGTTTCATCTGTTTGTTTCATCCTTTCATACCTGTAGTCCCCGGTTTTGTTGGTTTACCTCTACAGTTATCACCCTTAATATGTAGCTCGCTCATCGTCAAAGTGCATTTTATATCTTGCCTTACTGTTGCTACTTGTGTTGGATGCTTGTTTTCTCACCTGCCAAAACACATGAACATCTTTTCTCACGAGCTGGCCAAGTTGTAGGCACACTCTGGTAACAGCCTACTTTGCGATTACAAGATTATCTGATTGTGACTTGATTGTCTTTATGACGTTAAGGCTTTACAGACAACCTAGAAGAACAAATAATGTATATATTCCATACTCTTCCTATTCGGTTACGTTCTCCTGGCAGTGATATTGTAGGAGTAATCTGGGGTTAAACGCTTAATTGCGCAGTACATATCGTTCGCATGCTCGTTCTGCTCTGAGTTACTTCCTTAAACTAGCAGATTACGCAAAGTGAAGCATTCATTAGTGATGTCTCATTGCTTATTATTCCCTGGTGTCAAACCGTAAGCGAAATCTTGGGCTGCACGTTTCGTACGTCATATGCATCGTCTACACAAACCTTAACGCAACATACACTCTACGTAGGCAGCAGTTTAAGCGTAGTTTATGTCCTTACTGTTACTGTACTTCTGACAGGTCAACTATTTGAAGTGTGATACGTAGGTGATTCTTTCATGTGGATAATGTGGATAAAACACCTAAAAAATCGCTATAACTGGTCTTGCCTTTCAACTCTACATCTGTACATATCTCACATTTACACAGTTAATGGTGATCTTAGCTGTTAGATGATATCTTATCTGGCTCATTCTTTTTTCTCAAGTAATATTCCATCTTCCCCAGGATTTTGTTATTCCTAAACGAGTAATGAAAGGTTCAATGAACATCCCTTGCTTACACATCGGATCAAGAACTGGATCAGAAGGATGGAAAATAGCCAATTCATATAAAGCCATGTAACGCGCTCAACCAGAAACTTATTTTCGGTTACACGGTACGTTCGGCATTTTCGAGAGAAATTTCCATTGATCAAGTGAAATTGCCACCAACCCCTGGAGTTGTTGCTTCCTTTCAGGTCTCGCGGATCAACTCATTACGAAGCTTGCGTCTTTGCGCTCTGTTGTTCTTGGAGCACCACTAAGGGAGATATTAAAGCATCTGGCCACGAAGACAGTTGCTCCAGATGCCGATCGCCTTGTGGCTCTTATGCACAGGCCAAGGGAGTCATATTTTGTTATACCTCAGGTGAGGACTGTTGTTTGTATGTGGAAGCCTCGCTAAAACCTAATTACTCCAAGTTTTGGTTGTAATTGAGTAATGTGCTGTTGCATTTAGTGATTTGGCTGGAAGACGGTCTACCCTGGCCCATACAGTAGACTGTCTTGTGGACATTTCCATGTTATCGAACGTCTTTCACCTGCTATGTGCCCTTGATTGAATTACCTGAGTTTCGTGCAGGCTGAGAAAGTAACGGTCGTCTTTCCTATGCGGTTCAAAGACAGTAATGACGTTATTCTGGGCACTTCCTTTCTGCAGGTGAACTTTTATCACACTTAGGTTTATTTGCTCTGCTCAAGATGGGCATCACTATTTAAATGATGAATGAATGAGTGAAATTTCCACTGTTTACGGTTCCGAAGGCAAGGGATCATTTCAAATGCTTTTCAGAGCTATATCGCATAACATGCGTTTCGGTCTTAACCTTGCTTTCCCAGTTGTTTCGTAAACGTTGGAGGGACTAACTGTAAATATTTGTGTTGAATTTGATCATTTGGTGTCAATGGGAAGGGTGAGAGCTAAGGAGATCCCATGTTTTGCAATGTAGCCAATTTCAGAATTGTCTTGCTGCCTCTGTTTTTCATATCACTTCACTGTCTTGTACCTGGTCGTAATCTAGAGCTGGTCGATGATTTGCTGTCTACGAAATCTTCTGGAGTCGCTGGTCTGTTCAGAATACTGCTCATCTTAAGCATGCAGTGCTAGTTAAAAGTCAGGTTTGATCTATTGGCGATGTAGTGATCTTAAAGTTGATATGTACATCAGTATTTACTTGTTTTTTGTGAAACTGTAGGAATTCATGGAAGCAAGGCGGTCGCCAGGCTTGAATACAGCACCACCCTGTGTCTGGTCACCTAGTCCTCCTCTAGAACTCAAAGGAGCACCTGGACAGGCACTTGATGCCAACGCTGGTTTCGTATCTTTTGGTAGGAAAATAAGAAGCAACTTAATGGTGAATATTAGCAGTTATTATCTCCGAACCATCGAAGGCCCTCTAACGTGGCCAATCTTGATTGAAAGTTGACTTGGACGGAAGTCTTGTCTGGGACTACTCAAGTGCCGAATGGCCATTCCATTAGTGTATTGGATTTGTATCTTCAGTTATCTGTTTGAATTACTGTACTCGTGTCGATGTGATGTTAGATTCCTCCACTGCCAGTTTCTTATGTCAGGTTAACCTTGCAAACTTACTGTTAATGTCTTGTGACAGTTATATTCCCTCGGCATGTGGAAGGCGATAAGTTGGACAAATCAGTTTGGATCTTGTCCACGTTTTACGCCTACGTCAGTTATCACATCAAGGTATAACTCTGTGAGTGATGTTTGACAAGCAACAGCTTGTATGATCTGATCTGGTACTTCTTGATGAGCAATCAGAATGAAAATTTGTCAGCTGATTGAGCTGAATTACAACTGGAATACTGTTTACTTTTACGTTGCCTCTTGATTTTTGCGTGAAGAAATTCTTTCTTTTGGCATTCATTAACAAGAGCCAAGAGTGAACTAATTTCTTTTTCCAGTTATAATTTTTTATCACAGTTCATGTGAAAGTGGTTTTGCCGCGTTGTCTGGGTACGTGCCTGCAGTGCTCAAAGGCTTTCATGCATACCAGGATGCGAAGGCGAGTGGAGACACTTATACAGGTGAGTAGAAAGTTCGATCACCCCGACTGCTTTTTGAGTAGAGAGAGAGACAGCTACATCTTTTTGTTCCATCATTTGATAACCTACAATTCGTCTTAATGAGCTGAGTGTCCCATGTACTGTACTTGCAGGTCCTGAATCGAGCAAAGCCTGAAGTTGAGAAGGAGAAGAAGAGTATGTCTGGAAGAAGCTTTAAACGTGCAGTATAACTGTACATCTTTATTCTGTCTTCAGCTTTTGGAAGCTACAAATATCAACTTGATCAAGCTCTGCAAATTACTCAGTACAATTCATGTATTATGACTCGTCCATTTGTATTCCAGGTAAAAATGCTTATGGAAAGGTACTAACGAGCAGGGAGCTCGATGGGGTCTTCAGCTGTAGCCAATCTAGCCCCCTGTCCCGTGTCAATATTCATCAATGGCGGAAGAGACTTCCCTAGTAGGAGTAGAAAGTTTTGAAATGTACAAGAGGCTTTGTGAGAAATGATGAGACCAACTTACTGACAAATTTTCCCAGACTGAATACTGAGCAACCACCATACCCAATCGTGCTATCCCGCGTCTTGATTTTCCTCTCTTGTATTCCTGTAAGTTTGTGTATACAGACCTTGGCCTTCGGGTATTTTCTATATTCTTGGTTCTGACGCAGCAGGCAGGTTGGACTGAAAAGCCCCTCTCACCAACTTTCAGTTCAATCTTTGTGTGTCGAAGACGGATCATGTTCACACTAGTGTGCCAGCATCGATTAATTGCGTTTTGTCTCTTTAGAGGGCTTTCTGGTGGGCTAATGACTAGATCTCACTCCCTTTTATGATGAAGTGCCTCTGGATCTGCGCGTTTTTTTTCTCGTCCGTATATTCTATTGTCAAGGTGACATATCCCAGCTTGAGAATTCTTGTAACTCCTGAAGACTCGAGCAAGTACTCTATTCTTGTAATATTGTTTTAACTCGTTGGACTCGGTTGCGTGTGAGCTTAGTTGTAACAGCCGAGGACTAAGCTGGAAGATTTGAAAAGCCGTCAAGTACATGTGTAGAAGGGATTGCAGCGCATAGTGATCTTCTAAAAGAGTGAATTCTGTATGATGAACGGGTCTGTACATTCATCACAGCTTGTAATCTCAATTTTGTAGAAAAGAAGTCAAGGTTTTAGATGTCCAGATTTGCTGCATGATTTTGAACGAGAACTTAGAACAGGTGAGCTCTCTGTAAATCTATGATTTGATCTTCCTTCGAATTCGAGGTCCCGATTGTTTTGATAAAAAGCCCTCTCCATATGGACTATTTTGACCTATCTAATGAGACAAGAGCATTGTCTGCTTGTTTCCTGCTCATTTCTAGCCATTTATATGTAATCTGGTGTTTTCACGTTTGACCAGACTTTACCAGTTAATTTGAAGTTTGCGACTGTAGCCGTTGTCTCCAGATAGATCCCGTATGCTAGTCGCCAAATTGTGTAATGTCACTTTCGTGTTCGAAGTTCGCTGTTAACAAATCATGTTATCTACTTTTGGTTAACGTTTATGTCAGTTACTGTCGAAACATATTGACTTGAATGTGAATAATCAAACTGCCCATGAAACTGCTATTGGTCATTGGAGTTTTCCTGCCTTACTCATCAAGGTCTCAGTTCAAACCTGATTACTTTGCCGTCGTAACATTTTGACTTGCATGTGACTAATCAAACTGCCCATGAAATTGCCACTTATCATTGGAGTTTTCCTGTCTCCCTCATCAAAGCACTCAGTTCAAACCTGATTACTTTGCCAGGTCGTGGGTGTTGCAACTTGCAAAGTTCAAAAATCATATGGCTTCCTTGATTATATGGTACAGCAGTTAAACAAATCATCGCAAGATAAATGATGATAGCGACATGCATCAACGATATCAAGCCTTGTACGAAGCAAAATAGCATGAAGTAGTGATTTTGAAAGCTACTAAAAGATATTCCTGTGTGGACACCCGTGTTTGAATTCGACGCATTGTCCATGCCCACCTTATCTAACGCGCTGTCATGCATGTCACAAGAGTCGTTCAGAACTATACACACCGAGTACCAGAAAATAGCTTATGTCAAAGAGTATATGGGACTGTCGGCAGGTAGTGGACCGTTGAGATCTCTTCTTGAAACTGGAGAAAATTTTTTTTCTCTATGCGTGAATATGTCTTGCAAACGTGTAACCCCTCTACTGACGTGTCGTCGGTAAAAGTGCGCTATTTGTACACCCGTCGGGAACACCTTCAATGACTGGATTCTACACCGTGGTATTAAATGTGACATTAGCGAGGACCTGCATGGTATATAGTCGCCACTAACCCATCAGTAGAGGCTAGAGGAAGCCCAACGCCCGAATCCAACAGAAACGGGAAGAAACGAAAAAAGAAAGGAACGGCGAAAGACTAAAAAGTGGATATATCCTTCTCTCTCCAAGCGCACCTCGTAATTAGCCTGCACGAAACTCATGAATATGGGTAGATAGAGTACAGGCTATCAACCAAAGCAATATTAGTCTAACAAAGCAATGCAAAGGAAGCTCATGAAATAAGACTAGTAGAAAGCAAAGAACCACAAAGTGCATACAAAAGCCCAACCTCAAGGTACCTAAAGAAAGTGAGAGAGCTAATCACGAACCACAAAGTGCATATAAAAACTCAACCTAAGGTACCAAAAGAAAATGAGAGAGCTAATCACTCTTGTGATAAATCATTATGTTTCCTATTGTACTTTTAATGTAGATCACATTCAAATTTTCATGTGGTAAATAGAGATTCAAAACATACACTACCAATCAAAACAATCTTTCTCTCAATCTCAAAGGCCAATGCACGCTATAATGCAATGAAAATATGATGTCTATAGTATTTGATGCATTATGAAAAGAACAATTGTGTATCCATACGCATATCATCAAAAAGCAGAGCACTATGTGTAACAAAATCATTTATGTCCCGTTCTAGCGTTTCATGCATTTTGAGTCAAGTGGAATGAAAATATACCCTCATGCAGACTTAACGCCGATATGTTGAGTAATACTACTCCTCATCATACCCCAAGAGCTGTCCTAAGGTGTGACCAACCTAAAGTGTGACCAACCCAAAAATTGAACATAGTGTTTGCTCATTATTAAGCTACTTTGCTATAAAATGAGCTAGAAACACCTAGTAGTCATATTGTACTTGAATCATCATGTAATTTAATCTTTTTATTTTTGTCATGACTTAGGCAGCATCACTAGTTAATCACATGGGCATGTAAGAGGAGATACAATAATTAGAGATGATAATCCAATTAATGTCTTTCTCATTGGAGGTTTTGTTAGGAGATCTAGGGCTCAAGGGGTAGAGTTCTAATTAGGGCTTTTGAAGTTGATCCTTGGAGAGTGAGGCCATTGTGAAACATTAGCTAGTGCAGATTTGTGGATTCTTTGATCAGATGACATTGCTCATTATTATCTCCAATACTTGATTTTGTTTCACTACGCATGTTGCATTTGAGATATGTATTTAATACATATTTATTTGACAATGGGATTGCTCACTTCAACACAAAGAAGCAAATATCAATTGGAGGTAATAGTAGAAAAGCTTATGATGGGAAACTAGAATAGCTTAGAACTCCAAAGTTGAGATATAACCTTAATGGTTTCTCTTTTTGCACTTGATATTTCCTTGCGCGTCTTGAAACTTTTTGAATATATAAATATACTCCTCAAGTATAAAATATTTTTCTTTTGAAACTCTTACATCTTTTATTAATTTCAAAAATATATATTTTTGTGACTAATAGTGATTATTCATATATATATATATATATAATTTTTTTGGTTCCAATTTAAAAATCCATCTTCAAAGATACTACAAATAGTAATTTTTGTTAATTCTACTTCCTCATTTTCATCTTTCTCTTAAGCTAATTCTAACTTTATAGCAATAGATCTAGATATGAAGTTTTGTGTACCTTAATGATGATTTTTACTCCTTCCATCTCAACATCCATCACAAACAAGCATGTTTTCATTCTTTTTCAAACCATTTACATACTTTATTTCTTTCTTTCCCCGCCTTTTCTCCTTTTCATCGAACTAATAAGGCAGCGATGTAAGGTTATTAATATTTTTTGTTTCCTATATGATCATTAATCACTTCACTCCACCTTCTAGATTGTTTAGCATATGTCATGCACATACATATCGCATCATAACATACATCGCTGTCACATCAAACATCACAACACATAGATCATCATACACCAACACAAGTGTACCACAATGAATCTTTTCTACTCTCAAAACGTCCACAAGGACACTCCGCTCATAACCATAGCATAAAAGAGAGATTACAGTCAAGCCAAACCCACTTTGTGCTTCAAAGACTCCAGGTTTCCGCACTAGCTACTATCGACCATAGCCACCCTCTCAAAGGCTCAACTTCGAAAACTGTCCTCCAAGGAGCCCTAATTCGAACTCTACCCCTTGAGCCCTAGGACCCCTAACGGCACTGTCGGCCCTAATGGCAGTTCAAGTGCGAACGGTGCTAACTGCACAACCGGCTCTAACTCATGTATCTGCTCCTGCATACTCGCACCTACCTAACTAGAGATGTCACTACATAAGTCGTGACAGCTGTCGTGCACATACATATCGCATCACAACATACATCGCTTTCACATCAAACATCACAACACATAGATCGCCATACACCAACACAAGTGTACCACAATCGTCCCCCTAACTAGCCATTAGGTCCCTCTAATACCAGGTAGCCATCTAGTCCATAACATTATATGCCCTTCGTGGAGCTAAGATCAGGAGGCCGGGTGCTACAATGCCCCATCGTTAGTCACCTATCTGCAATCCATATCATGTAACGGTCAGACCTACTTGCATGCTAAATGCATTGAGGACATCGCCACCGCCGCACTGAGAGGAGGTGTCAAACGTGACATGTGCCATCCTGTCGAACAAGAATCACAAATCAACATACTGGCTGCTCCATCTGTTGATCCACATAACATACATCTCAAGTCTGCACGTACAACTGCCAGGCTTGGATCCATAGTACCATCAATGTTTGGAAGGTGACATGGCGCACAATTACACACATGATCCTTCCAAATCACACCATCACGATCCTCCAATACCAAAACTCCAGAAGGTAAAACCTCATGTACTCGTAGAATCGCATGCGACCAACCTCAGAACATCCAATGTGGTCGGTGCACTCTGCTGCAAGTAAACGTAATCACCAACATGAAATCTGCGAATTGAAGGTCGATATCCATCTCCTCGGATGGTAGCATAACGCAAAGTATCTCTGTGTTGAGCAATAGTCAGGTTCTCAAATGCCATGGGCATGACTCTACGGGAGAGTTCTGCCCTTTGAGAACACACCCTAACCCAAACATCAGGGTTATCCAAGTCCAAGACTTCACATGACTCTCGACGGATAGTTGCAGGTAAGTCTGGATCTCTACCATATGATAAAAAGTACGGTGAGAATGACGCTAGAGATGCTTACCGGCTAAATCGATAACCCATGGCCAACCATGATAGCTGGATGTCCCAGTCTCCCAAATGACCTTTCTCCAAGCCAAACTTTCTTAGTCCTCTCTTCACTGTCTGAACAACTCTCTCTGCTAGACCATCAGCCTTGGGATGATCTCTTGAGGTGGTACAATGATCGATCGACGCTTGATCACACAAAGCCTGAAACTCGCCCAAAAACTTAGTAACCTGATCAATCAACACTTCTGCTGGTGCACCAAATCGGCTTAGCACTGCAGCTAAGAACGCATAAACTGTTCCCTCACTTGACTTGTCGGGCAAGACCACCAACTCAATCCACTTGGAGAAATGCTCCACAATGACCAACACATATCAATGATGTCGTAGAGTCAATGACAAAGGTCCTGCAAAATCCAATAACCAAATCCCATAATCAGTAGAGGATGTAGTTGTGGTGTAGGGGCATTGAATGATGCTCGAACACGATCACATACCATATATCTGGCCACAAACTATTGCACCTCAGTTTGCATACCTCTCCACCAGAAGTGACTTTGAAGTAAGCTATATGTCCGCTTTACTCCAAAATGGTCTAACTCCTCATGAGCATGTTTGACCAACTGTGCTCTCTAAGATGAAAGTGGCACAACACGAATGCTGCCATCTCCCCATATTCAAAGAAGATGTTTACCTTTCCATCTGAACCATCGAGCTCTATGTAAAACTCGATCCCACGAAACTCCTTTGCACTCAAGGTGCCCACCAAAGCACTTGTACGAAGATATTCCAACACCAGCATGTCATCATGGATGTCTCGGTTTACCATCAAACTGTCCTTAGTCTCAGCGTCCAAGGTTAACATATCTGCTCTCTGAGCCAAGAGAGATATCATATAGCTCTCAAACGCCAACATACTAAAAAAGGCAGATGCATGCCAACCCGACACCATCTCCTCATCAGTATCACCATGCCATCGAGCCCCGGTTTCGTCAACTTGATTTGTACATGGGTTTCGACTTAACCCATTTGCATCACCGTTCACCACCCCAGGTCTATGGACAACCGTGAAATCATACTCATGTAGGATAAGAGCCCATCGTGCAAGATTTCTTGTAAGCTTGTCTAATTCCATCAACCATTTCAATGGTTGATGATCAGTGATGAGAGTGAAGGAGTTTCCAAAAAAATAACATCTGAAATGTGCCACCACCCAAACAGCTGCCAAACATTTTCCTTCATAAGAACTATACTTTGACTCGGCTGCATTGTTGGAACAACTTGCATAAGCCACTACAAACTCCTTCCCCTCATCATCATGTTGGGTAAGCACTACTCCCAAATCCAACATTCTCCAATCAGAATGTACTTGAAACGGATGACCTCTCACAGGTCTCCTCAAAATAGGGGCAGATATCAACCTTCCCTTGAGCTCAACAAAAGCTCTCTCATGTTCATCTCCCCAATTCCAATCTTGATCTAGCTTTGTGAGCTTTGTCAAGGCTTTGGCAATAGTGCTAAATCCTCACACATATCGACAATAGAAGTTTGCAAGTCCAAGGAAAGCTCACACCCTACTCACATCTGAGGGTTGTGGGAATACGCAAGATTGCCTCCACCTTGGTTTGTTGAACTCCCAATCCTCTTAGGTATATGGTATGACCCAAGTACTCTACCTGCTCCTGAAAAAACTTGCACTTTCCAAGATGCAACTTGAGGCCATGAGCAATCAATTGCTCAAATACCTCATGCAAATGTATCTCATGCTCCCTCACTGAGCACTAAACACTAGAATATCATCAATGTAGGCTCGAGCACAATCAAGTCCGGCTAGGATCCTATCCATCACTCTTTGGAACTCAACAGGTGCATTCTTCAACCCAAATGGTAAGAACTTCCACTGATACAATACATCCTTGCCATGCGAATCAATTGCCCAAAAGGCTGTCTTGGCCTTATCCTCATCTCGAATCCGCAACTGATGATATCCTGCTCGTAAATCCAATGTACTAAAAACCTTTGCATGCCCAATTGCATCAAAGATCTCCTTAGGTGTAGGCATAGCATATTGATCAGATTTTGTCTGTCGATTGATAGATTGTTAGTCACCACATATGTGTCTATCTGTATAATTACCATGTATATCCTTCTTGACTGGCATCACCACAACAAAGGCATACTCTCCATATGATATCTCCACCAACCTAGCCTCAAAAAGGTCTTGACACCTACTTTGGATTAGATCTCTCTCCATATCACTATATCGATAGGGACGACGGAAGACTGGTACATCTGTTGTCAAGCCAATCCGTATGTCAAGTTCCTTCAAACAGCCTAAATCCTTTATACTAAAGGCAAAACAGTTTTTGAAACTCCTCAGAAACCTCCACACCCTACGTCTTTCTTCATGTCACCAATCTCAATATCCCAAATCTCCTCTCCATCAACACTAGAGATAGAAGACATAGTATCTAGTTGCTAAATGACAACCTCTTGAGCAGAAAGTTTTTTCTGTTCTCTCATACAAGGCTCCACTATCTCAGTGTGAACAACTCCTGATGCTGTAGCTGTAACCTCTTGTGTTGTATCACAAAGGTCTAAAGTGGTAACCACCGCTTGCTCCGCGCAAAAATCTCCAACGATACTTGAAGAAGACCCTACCTCTCCTTCTCTAACATTCCCATAAGACCAAGGATGAGATCTTGGGCACTTCGCCTTGACTTTTGCCTCCACCGTCTCGGTAGGCAAAGAGCTTACTAATGGCCTTGCAATCATACATGTGGATCCCATGCGTCTTTGCTGAGCCAATCCAAGGCTCACAATCCATGTCAAATAGTTCAGGTCCATAGCTTGACCCAACACATGACATCGTCATGCCTCTGACAATGTAGGTACTGATGTAGTATCGGTACAAAATCCCATAGCTCGCTCTCTCTCTTCAGCGTTGGGTTCCACCAACTGTTGCAAGCTAGAATCCCATACAAGTCTACGTCCTCCCCTCTCTGTAAGCATGGAAAGCTGGGTAACTCTGAATGCAACTCTTGGCTGACCCACAAGGTTCACCACTGCCATGGGTGACCTGTCAGCATAGACCACTGCTTGGGTGTCTACGCACATCCAAAATTCTCTCCACTATGAGATGTGAGGGCATCTCTACTCCATCATATGCTTGCAATAAAACCTCCCTTGGAAGAAGATTTGTCCACCATAGACGTGGATGATGTGCACGAGATCCTACTCTCGCTGCATCCAGCAATACTGCTGGTCCAATCCATGACCGCACGTGATGTGCATCACCCGTGCACATGGATCACCCAACAAGGGAACATTTTCCAAAATGTATGCCAGAGAATAGGTTTGTTGTGACTAGAAAGAACGTTGTTGCAGAGGACAATTGTTCGCTCTGAGAACGCCCGAGCGCCTGGCTGTAGAAGTACCCTCTAGAACCTTGTGTGAGTTGTCAATCTCTTCTTCTTCTCCTCAACACTCCACATTACAACCGGTAAAACTTCAGCGGAAGAAGATCATGATATCCGATGACTCGACCAATAACTTTTGCTTAAACTTTACAGAAAATTGCTTCTTGACCCTTACTATCACTCAGAAAAGTTTCAAATGTTTTTACCATCTAGATCTCTCAAAACAATTGTTGATTTACCCACTGTATCACAAGGCGATATGCAGACCCCTGTGTACAAAACCCATCACACATCCCAATCCTTAACTCCAATTGCTTTCAAATTTCATAAGAAGGTCACTTATCATCCGAAATTCAACTCTAAAAAGTTTTATTGACAGAAATTCCTGATATCAAAAGATATGATCGATGTACTAAGTTTGTGATAGTCAGTGCAATCCTCGCAACTCGATTTGCTTGCACAAACTTCAACCTATCACTCCATACTCAAAACTCGTCCAATCGAGTCAAAACCTCAATCAAAACACAAGCCCAAGTCGTGAACTGTATTTCAGTCAACTCAGATCTCCCAAAACCCTCATCAGATTCTCACAAACACTCCAAATACACTCAAAGATCGAAATTTCTCTCTCTAACTTTTAATCACCGTTTCAGAGTGACAAATCCTTCAAATCCATCCATTCTTGAGCCCACGTTGTAGTCCGTCTCGTCAGCTTTCCAACGCTATCCTCTAATTTTCGAATCTCCCCCTAGAAGGTCTCCAAAATCCCTAAAAACCTCCAAAAGTTGCCCTAGTGCCGTCATTGGTCCAAACTCCTAGACCAATGGGAATGGAGAATGTTATTTTGACCTCTAGTGTGGCCAAATTAGCTCCATTGAAACTCAGAGGTTTACAACTATCCTAAACACTCTACTTAGACATCATACACACAATATGAGTTGTCACTAATAAGAGTTAAAATGACAACTTGAAACCAGCTAAGTATACCCAAAAGCGATCACGATGAAGACACCGGATGTTGATCACAAATGGACTCTACAATGGTACATCTTGAGGATCATGTTGTCCCCTATCCACGTCCTACGTCGACTCCACTTCAATCAGATAAGCTCCTTAGTCAGCAAGGTGATGTGTCTAGATCTCCCTAGCTCTTTCTGACCTTACAATGGCATCTCCGTTACCCCTAACCTAAAGTATCGCCGTCATGACAACAACTCTGAAGATGACACATGTCATCATCTTCTCATAGTAGCCGCGTCACAACACGACAACGTAATACGTAACATCTCCCAAAATATGCTAGAACGTGAATCTTGTAGCCCATGACCATTATCAGCACGTGTGTGTCCTTGACATGGCCATCGAGCAATAACCAAATGTATGGTGCCATGCCGAGCAAGGTCTTGCGCCCCCAACAATAAATATCTGACGGCAAGGCCTGCTGATATCCTTGAACTGCGAACATTGGTAGAAGATCTGGGTATCTCCGCACCAACTGTGCCACATGGCGTAATGAGACACGCTTTGCAATCTCATCTCGCTCCACATACAAGTATCGATGTATTCGTGTGCCAGACTGCAAAACAGTAGCCAAACCTATGCTAATCCCTCCAAACAGATCCAGCACACATATACCCTCCTCTGGATACTGCCAAGCAATAGGCGTTGTATCTAAAGGTGACAACATAATGGAAATGGGAATAACTTCCTTCGTCTCCTCCCTCTTCGGAGCAAAAGACTCACTCCAAGCCTGATGTATGAGCTGATCAGCCATTTGTTGTAGCTCCATACATGAAGTACCTAGTGTTCCATCCAACGTGGATGACACTACTCCACTACTCCACTAAGACTTGGCATGATAGCCACATCCTCTCAACCATGACTATCATGAGCATCCATGTTATCCTCCAACAAATCACCAGGCCAAGTAACACAAGTACCGAACGCTGCAACATACGCCAAACCTCCATTTGGTAAAGGCCTAGAACCGGTAATGAATCGTACCGGTAATCGACTCACTCGGCCCTTGCCAGATTGCCAACCTGGATGATAAGAGGTTGTCTCCTCCCAATAATCAATGCTAAACCCCATCGGGTATAACATTGCCGCACCCACCAATACATCATAGGAGTTTGCAAGTGTAACCACAACACATGCTCGCGTTGTAGAGCTATCCGTGACATGATCCGGTTGCACTTGCATAGTCAACCCCACCCGGGTGATGTATGATGCCGGGGCATCACTAGAACCTCCAAGAGATGTTTGAATCTGGAATGGACATCTCTCCACATTGGTCTTTCGCAAACCAAGACCAAGCAGTGCATCCTTACCTGACATAAGGGATTGTGCACCAGAATCCAATAACACGCGTTGAGGTCGATAAACCTTTTCTGAAGGTCCGACCAAACAGAAGACACCACTTCTGTTATCCAACATCACCGCACTGGGTGACACCATGGTACGCTTGTATGCCGGCCTCGTTGGTAACTCCATCATTCGAGCGGCAGCAGCTTGCCAAGTTCCACTAGTAGCTATCCTGATCCCAAGATCAACACTACTAGTGCTCACACTACTAGAAGCAACCAACACATCCTCTTTGCTCTCGCAAAATATGGCTGCCAATCGTAGTACATGGGATGATGACACCCCTAACGCCAATAAATCCTTGGCTGAGAAAACATGAGAATGAACAAGAGTCTTTGCCGCCCCCAACATTGCGCTGGATGTTACCTCAGACTATGTTGATGGATGGTCCCTACTTGCTCCATCTCCAGTACATCTACATTGGCTTGCACCCTCATCTCTCCAATAGGTTGTCTAGGAGCCATGGATGAGGTGTTCAATGCCTCTGACAATATGAAAGACTGAGGAAGTCTAACTTGTCGGCTAGCCTCCCCTCTTTGTGGATCCAACTCCACTGACGCTCCTCTAGACTCAGAGTATGTGTTGCATTACGAGTCACAAAGAATCGCACATGGTTGTGCTGGGCAAGACATGTACTCCACAACATCTCCATCATATGATGTAGAGGCACCCAACTCCAAAAGATTCGATCTTTGTTGGGCTATAGCCATACTTGCTATCTTCTGCTCCAACTACTCTAATCGAGATGCCATGTTCACCTCATGACTAGCCTCATGGGCTAACACTCGAGTAGGGGTTTGTCCTCTACCACCACCCCTACCACCTTGAACTCCTCGTGCTCTTCCAGGGACTGCCATGGCAACTCTTGTTGATCGTAATTCTGCATGGAGATCAAAACATCGATCCATCATGTGACCATGTCTGTGACAATGCTCACATGATTTTGATCCAACAAGATCCATCCTTTGACCTTGAAGGCAATCCTTCTTGTGATGAGGTCCACCACATGTCCAACACACCATCCCAACAACTGATTGTTGACCTGAAAAGGATGGCAATGGTCTAGATGCTGCACCTTCACCACTCTGTACCGATGGTCGAGACTGTCCCACATGTCTACCATAACCACTCCGGGTTTGTGTTGTAGAATGGTAACGTGAAGAAGTTGATGAAGATGGTGAATCCTTCTTTGAACCCAAAGAATCACCACCCTCTCTTCTTGCATGTTGAGCTCAATACGCTCAGCAAGACAAAACAAAATGGCCAATGTAGGTAATGTCTCTTGTAGTAAAGTAGCATCTCTCACTCTACGTCTCAACTCCATATCCAATATCCCATACCAATATTGGACAGCTTGTGTCTCTGTCACCCCATGGGTAACATTGATCAACTAACGCATTCGGGTATACGCCTCTCGAAGACTCTCCTCAGTCTTCTGTTGAAACTCCTGCAAGCCTCATAGCTTGTCACTTCTCACCCCTTGGTAATCTCTCCTCAACCGTGCAAAGAACTCGAAAATAGGGTTAAAGGTTGGGACCTCTGAACTCTTCCCAACTCTACTAGCTCCAATTGTATCATTAGTGCCAGGTACAAAGGATGAACTTGCACCTCCAAACACTGTACCCGAAGTAATAGAGATGTAGTTTGGAGACCAATATTGTCTCCAGAATTCTATCTCTACAAGGTGTTGATGCCGGAACTCATGATAATCATCCATCGACAGACCCTCCAAATGCTGAAATAATCCCTTCCAAGCCATAAACGGAATGAACACCGTAGAGTTGCGCATCCGCTGTAAATCACACCATGAGTCAAACTCATGGATGAAATCATCCAACTCAATAGTGCCAACTGTACCCAAATATTGTCTTGGACCCTTGGTGGCCCTATAGATATCGTCCATGTCCCACAACAACATGTCCATGTACACACTCCAAGATATCACCAAGCTCAGCTCCGTCACCCTCTGAAACCAAATCAGAGTCTTCTGTGAACCTCAAAGGTCAAGGTTGGTACCGCACTCCGCTACGGGTGCACCCAATACTAACCCGAGCAGTCTCTACTCCGGAACCTCCAGCGAACTCCACTGTGATACTAATGTATCACCACTGCAACCGTACAAAAACAGGTCCCCAACTGGAACCAGAAACATCAACTAGAACTAGAACAAACATTCTGAACAAACATTATGGTTGGCAAACAGACACGGTTTGAAACTTATGTGGGACTCTCAAAATCTTCAACTTCGATTTTAGACCCCTAAACCTCAAAATTTTGCAATTTTGACACCGTCAATCTTGGGCCTGACATCTCTACCCCCGCGTGACAAACTTTACATCTTCTATCACCCCACCAAATTTCAGATCAAACGGACACTATATAATAACCTGATTTCTTGCTGCTCCTATTTTCGACCCGAAAACTTTTGAAACACCAAATCTTGGACTTTGAGCACTTCTGTCTGAAATATTTTTCGGCCAATCTCAAATTAATGCTCCAAGACAACTATAAGCATCGACCTACTTTGTCAATTTTCAGCAGCGCTTCTGCCCTCCAAAATTCATGATCGGATTTACACTAAAACAAAAAATACAGAAATTCGAAATCGATAAGATCAGCTTCCATTTGACTCTACTTCTAGATCACCACCACAAGCTACACTCCATCAACGCCCTGCACACTCAATAGCCAACATGTCGAAGCTACCATCGATCCAAACTCGCCAAAACACCTTCAGCCTCCAAGAACTCACAGTTCTCACCATAGAATCCAATTTGAGTTTTTGAAGTAATCTTTTCTACTCTCCAAATGTCCACAAGGACACTCCGCTCATAACCAGAGCATAAAAGAGAGATTACAGTCAAGCCAAACCTACTTTGTGTTTCAAAGACTCCAGGTTTCCGCATAGCCACACTCTCAAAGGCTCAACTTCGAAAACTGCCCTCCAAGGAGCCCTAATTCGAACTCTACCCCTTGAGCCATAGGACCCCTAACGGCGCTGTCGGCCCTAACGGCAGTTCCAGTTCGAACGGCACTAACTACACAACCGGCTCTAACTGTTGTATCTGTTGTACGCGCACCTACCTAACTAGAGATGTCACTACATAAGTCGTGACACATACAAGGATATGGTGATCTAGCTACTCCTGCTGGTACCGAAGTTTGGTAATTCATAGCAATCTCATCAAATCTCTCACAATTATAACATTCTCTCATTTCTTGTCTCTCTTCTAAACCACCTCCTCCAATTGAGTTTACTTTTCGATTAGACCTTAAAATCTGCATATTGATTGAGACGATCCCTTCCTTGAACATTGAATTTTTTTTGTAATACAATACTCTCTACTTCTTATATTGCTCAATTCCATAGACATTGGTCCATAATAATGATTTATAGGATTTATTTCTCCTATGCCCTTATAGACGTCAGTCATTCATTGTGCACATGCAATAATCTCGTTTAAGTTGCTTAGATTGTCACGAATAACCTCATGCTAAATCTCTTTCTTTAACAATCTCTTGAAATGATCAAGGGCTTTAATTCCAGCCTTCCCTTTTGCTTTAGTTTCCATAACCTCATCCGTGTAGTGACTATGAGATCAAGAGCTTGGAAATTATGAAGAATAACTACTTTCATTCCTCTCTAATTGACTTGTTGATCCAACTTGTTGAGCTCTATCATCCACCCTAAAACTTGGTAGAATCTTTCTCCAACAACAAAGTACGAACAAAGAGACCTACAATATGATCGTTGATGTTGAACAAGTCAAAATAGTACTCCATTCTCTCAATCCAACCTTCCAAGACTTCCATTTTCTAATTTTCTCAATAAGATTATATTTCACAAACTTTTGTCATCTTCAAGATCATGGATGTGTGAAGATCTAACTCTTTTGCTCGTTGTGCCGTTCGGACTTCAAAAGCTTGAGCTTTCATAATTTCTTCACTCTTTACTATTGATGTTGATGTCTCTATCTTCATCTCTGTTTTTTTTCAATCTCTCTCTCTCCTTCGCTTTGACTAATGTCAATTCTTGAGCTAGCTCTTGCACTTGAATTTGACTTTGCTCAAATGCAACATACAAATCTCTAAACTCATGAATCATTTATCTCAAAGCGTCCTCCATGATTCATCTCCATCCACTCTTTCTCTAAATATAATTTTAAACTGAACATTCTTCAATTTTTCAAGATTGGCAATACAAAAAGAAGAGTTGATGATATCTATTCTTGATAAATATTTTTCTCTAAAATTTCTAACAATTAAATTCATTAAACACAACTTTAGGATCATGCACACAATAGATTTCACATTGTGTATTGAATATCATCCATGGTTGTCTATTGAGGGTCATATGTAAACTAGAATATAGATTGTGAGGTCCCAATTAACAATATATGTGACTATTGATAAGACAATCATATTTCAAAATTTCATCAATTGATCCATGAAGTTGGTACCAAAATGATAAACTAAATACTGAGTTAATAATGCATTCTCAATATATAATAGTTTGATATGAAAATGAATATTGGTACTATTCTATCTCCTCCATCCATCATTTACACCCACAACTACCACTTTTCACTACTTGCATTAATTGCTAGTTTCTAAAAACACCCTCTCCTCAAAGTATAATATCAACCAAAAATATTATTCCAAAATTGTGGATCCACACTCATATAAACAATAAACATGTTATGATATCATTGTAACACTAAGGGTAATAACTTGGCAATGGCTTCAAAAAATGAGATTTCTTCTCAAAACATTCCTTTGCTTTATATACTATAAGATCAAAAAATCCAAAATCCAAAATCCAATCTATGACCCATGATTATGATGTGTAAGCCGCACGCTTCATTATCTTATCTTATTCAATTCCTAAATGAAATCTAGCACATTTATTTATTCAACCAATATATGGTAACCAACTATTCTTGTATCCATACAAGCCAAAATTTTACTTCACTTTTTGAATCATTTGTATCATAAGTTTGTAATTTAATGATTCAATGACAAATTTGCAATTTAACTTTGGCTAATCAAGGTTGGTTACACATGAAAATATTCAAATACAATTATCCATTCATTTAATTTCATTTTTTATAAACATTCACGAAACACAAAAACATAAGTGTAATGAACTTGTTCTAAATGTGATACAAATTTTAGCATCATGATGTATGTTTATTAATATAAATATGAATATTATTTTATAATTGAATTATATATACTTTGAAATTATTGAATTGTAAAATTATTTTGTATTAATAATACATATTTTTGTATGATAAATAATTCAAACAAAATAATTTAAAAATTTTTATGACTACCAATAGTTATAAAATTTTTATAAAATTATTTTTATAAAAAATAATTAATATTTTAATTTTGAATTATTTAATTTAATATATATATATATTAAAAAAAATTAATAAATTTTGATAATTTTAAATTTTAAGATTTTTTATTGATTAAATTATTTTAAAATTATTTAAATATTTAAATTTATATAATTTAATTTTAATATATTTTTAAAATTTTTAAAAATCATGAACTGTTCAAAAATAAATACAAATATAATTTTTTCATTTGATAAATTATATTTAAATAATATGAATTTAAATAATTCATTTATTTAAATATTATACAAATTAAATTATATTTAAACTATATTTATAAACAATAATTTTAATTTTTTATGATTAATATTAAATTCTTGTTGTAGAAATCATTGATAGTGGAATAATGTTTGAATGTTGTTAAGGTGCTTGTCCAAATAAATCATGAGGCAGTTTTCATAATATTTCAATCATGTGGATATTGAAAGAGAGAGTTTGAGACGCGCTTTTGATTAATGCAATATATATATATATATATATATATATATATTGTATAACATTATATCGTCAACGAAATAATGATCCACAATATAACAACAAATAGGTGCAACAAATTCATGTAAATTTTTATGTGTTTAGATTATATAAACCGAATCCACTTAAAAGTTCTTAAAGATGATAACAACTAAATCAAAATTATTAAAACAAATGTTTAAGCCAATTGCAGATCAGTACAAATATTTATTATTTAGTCTTTATTTTTGAAACATAATTTTTTTTATGATAGATTAGTTATTTATTGATATTGCTTCAATGTCAAGTTTAGTATGTATTGTATAATATGACATTGTCTTAAAAAAATTTAGTTTTGTAATAGAATTAACATAAATCAACCATGTGTAAGATTTATTTGATTTATTAAATTCAAAAAATTGAAAAAATTTATAGATTGTATTTTAAAAAATCATCTCTTCATATTTATAACTAAAATTTTATTTTTTACAAACTAAATTAATTATTGATATTTAAAATGATTATTATGAAAAAAAATTGAAAATAAATGTATGATTAAAATAAAAATAAGTTTTAATTTAAATTTTTATAATTTTATTTAATTTAAGTATATTTTTTTATATTTTTTTCACTTAAAATATCATTTTTATGATGAAAATTTTTTCATTTTAAAATTTATATGATTAGTATCAATGTATTGCTTTTTAAAATTTAAAATATGTAATAGTTTTATTATATAATAAAATTCTAAATTTTTTTTTTAATTGTAAGTTTTCAAAAATCTAAATATTGGAAAAAAAATTATTTTAAAAAATTTATTATAAAGTAATTTATTTAAAAATTTTACACAAATTTTTTCATTTTTTAATGAATTTTTTTCTATTGAATTCAATTATCTTCTAGAGAAATTTTTTTTATTTGTTGCTGATGGTATAAATTATAAACATCTTTTTTTATGGATTTTGAGCAACATTTTTTTTCATATAGTAATTTTATTAATACTGAAAAAATATTTTTTCTTTAAATAAATATTGTGCATTTTTTATTATTTATATAATTATCTTATTATAATAAAATTATTTTTATAATAATTAATTAATTAATTATTATTTTTGTGATAAAATTTAAAAAAATTGACTTACATTTTGTTTGATTGATGAGTTTTTGATATATACATTGGCACAATGAAATATATATTTTTTGGATAATTTTTTGATGTAATAATTTAAGAAACCAAATTTTAAATTTTTTTTATGATTTAATTATTTTGTACAATCTTGATAAATATTTTTGAGTTTAGAATTTTATCATATCGTCTATTTTGATTATATATAAAAAAAAATACAAAAGTATTATATATATAATTTTTTATTACGTAACTTCTTTACTATATTTGATGTGTTTGTAATTTTCAAAAATTAAAATTAAAATTTTAATTTCAAAAAAATTTAAAATGAAATATTTTATAATTTTATAATAAAATTATCGTTAAAGGTTTGAATTTTTATTGATAAATTTGTGATATTAATTATAATGTTTAGAAAATTACCATTTAAGTATATATCAACATATTTTTTGATTTATGACTAATATTTAGTTATAATTAGCTAATCTTAGCAAACAAAAAGTTCTTGCATCATTATCAGTTTGATTTATATTTTTTTAATCTTGCATTTGAATATATTGATGAATAAAAAAGTGACAATACACACAACTGCACTGGACTACTTATGTCAATGGCCATTGTGATTGAGCAAGACACTGACGGAAAACCTCCGAGTCCCAGAAAATATGATGGTGTGTGGACCATCATACACTATACGAACAACAACAAGAGCTTGGATGGGCACATATGTTGGATAGGCAGATCTTGGTCAGAGAAACAAACAAAAGTACTGCAAGTCGAGCAGGAACACCAAGCAGCACTGTCAATTGTCACGAGCAACAAAGGGAGAATTCCTTGGCAGATCCATCACTCATTGCATATAAACGAGCACAGGTTCAGTGAGCAGCTCAAGGGTATATAACTAGCTCAAGAGTGCACATGTTTCACACCAATCACGGTTCAGAGTCAGGACAACCGTAAACTGTAACAAAAGTCACGATCTTTGGATCTGTACCTTTTCTATCTACCTGGTTGACAGTAGGAATGTCAACCAGTACCTCGGTATGAATAAAGTTTAATGACTTGCTGGGCTTCCCCTAAAACAAAACCCTTGCGTGGTGTAAATGATTCTTTAAATTCAGACACGCGCGTTTCTCCCTCCGACACGCTCCAATATGATTACTGCCGGGAATTTAGACACTTCCGAGTCTAGGAAGCTCGATGATGGTGGCTGGGCCCATGTTTCCCACAAAGTCCAGGGACGTTCCGTATGGTGACTCGCAACTCTGAGAGATGCGAATTGAATCGTTGGCTTTTTGGCGTTGCTCCTTTCATCCTACACCGGTGGACATACCCGAGTGAGAAACACAAGCTTTCACATCAAGGTTTTCATAAGAAACTTGTTACACACCCATCACAATCCCGAACGTGTAATAGACATGTTTGCTTTGCAACACGTGACGATTTCATGGGACCTCTGGGCTCTTGCAACTGGGTTGACTCTGCACAAAATTGCAGCTTCTTTGAATCTAAAAAATTCTAAAAATTCTCTCCCTAAAGAAGAGTCCTATGGAGTATAGTAAACGCCTGCTAAGACCATCAGGCCGCGGCAGAGATTGAGATTCGCGAAGGAGTCCTGCGCTCGAGGTGGGGGTTTCTTTGGGTGGGGTCTTCCCAGGGGTCCCATCCCCGGTGCATGGTTGGCCCCCTCGATGGACTTTAAACACTAACGATTCATATTTCGACTGACTAGAGGCGGAAGAATACGTATGTAAGAGCACGACCTGCAGACCTGCCGTTGCTCGGTCGCTCGCTGAAGTTGAGAATATTCAAGGAATTCCATAACATTCAATCAATCGACGAGTCCGTCACCATCAGAACATTGTGTGCTCACAGAATGCATATTCGTTGTACTGAGAGTGAGATGAGGCGAGGGCGAAATTATTTCTTCATTCAAAGGTTCTGAATTGAGTGCAAGAATATTTAAATCGAATCAAACGAGCTGCAAGACTGCGTTATCGGCATGATGGGCTGAAGAAACCGAGAGACCAGCCATGGATTCAGGTCATCGAGACGGGACGAGACGGGACGAGCATCCATTCCTCCCCTTTGGGGAAACTCGGAGGTGTAGCTGGAGATGGCGGCATCGGTCTGCCAGACCAAGGGAGGTGAATGACCCACCGGCCCCGGACCAAAGGTCCCCGAAAAGGCTCCTCTAATTTCTTCCTTGAATCCTTCATTAAGCCAGCGGTGGTGGTGGTGGTAAAGGTGCCGCTGTTGTGACAACCTTAGCGTTTCAGTCGCTGGCGCCGCCAGCTCAGCCGTACCGGCTGTGCCAGGCCCGGAAGAAAGCCGAACGTCCCGCCGGGAAATCACAGTGCACGGCGAAGTGAGCCGCCAGGCACAGCGTTGACTCGTGGTCCGGCAGGAGGGACACGTGTTGAAACACTAAAAGACGGCCGTGGGGGACTGCCCCGAGATACGCCGGGCCAGAGGCCGCGGGGGCTGAACGCTCGAGGTCCTGTGAGCGTCGGCCGGGGCCCGGGAGGTGTGACATGCACCAGAGAACACTGCTGCCTGGCATGGCCACGACTATGTTTAGCCACCGCGACCAGGCCCGACCGGTCGCCAACCAGTGCCACGAACAGGGAAATCAGCGGAAGAAGAAGGAGAAGCAGAAAGGAGGAGGAGACGAAGAAGAAGAAGAGCGGCCAGAAGCGGAGACGAATTCCTAGCGATTTGTGCACGCCCGGGAGGGAGGAAGGAAGGGAGGGAACGACTTCCGAAGTTCAGGTGAGAGACGATATTGATGTCGATGGACGGATGGATGTTCAGTCACAGTAGTCAAGGAAAGAATCCAAGTAAAGGATCTCTCGTGGCGAGCGTAGCGCTGCCCGGGCTCCTTCCTGCTGATGCTGATTCTGCTGTGCCGAGATGTGAGAGAATCGTTGTTCTCCTCCTCCTCCTGCTCCACCTCCTGGTCGTCTCAAGCTAGTCACCGCCGCTGCTGCTGTTACTGCCGCTCGATCGACTCGCGTGTAGAGCGAGTGAGTGTGACGGGGTGGGGAGGTGGAGGTGTTGCTCAGAGACGTGCAGGGCCAGACATACAAACTGGTTGTTTGATGCGCAATTGCCCGTTGGAGCTAATCTGATTTGTATTTTCAATCTTTTTCTCCTGTGCTTTTTTAATTTCGTTTCGGTGCCAGCGTAATTCTGTTTGCGCTGGAGCGAGACGTTAAGAGAGTGGGGAATGCGCGCTGTGCTTTGCTGCTGCTGTCCACTTCCAGCTCTCTCTCGCTCTCTCTCGTGCCCCCGGGGCTCCGCGTGCATGGGAATTGTGTGCGAGCAGAACGCGGATGGTGTCTAATTACCGCCTTTGCATATACCGCAGAGGAAGAGGAAGGCAGAGGAGAGGCTTTGAGCCTCTGATGCTCGCATGTTCTTGAACCTCCATTTTCTTGCCTGAGAAATCGGGGCCGTTTCAAGATGGCGGAGTCTACGGACAAAAATGATAGGCCGGACGGACTAGACAGTTTGGCAGCCATCAGCAGCGAGGCTGTTGATTTGGTACGTAAAATTGTTGCTGTTTAATTATCCCAGACGACGGTGAAGTTGTTGGAGACTGGAATCACCTTCTTACACGTTGCATTTTTTACTGGATTCTGGAACTTCTTGGGTCTCGTTGAGTGACACCCAGGACACAATCTGACAATTGATACAAAACTTAAAATTGGAACGCTGTGCAGGAACACATTCCTATTGAGGAAGTTTTTGAACAGCTACGATGCACAAGAGAAGGGCTTACTACGGAGGAAGGGGAAAATCGTATCAAACTTTTTGGCATGAACAAGTTAGAGGAGAAGACAGTAAGTCCACGAAATTCCTCAATTCTGCGGCCTGATTTCAGTGAGAAGTTTTTCATCTTGTTTATTTCATGAATTTCTGTGGCTCCAACACGTGGAAGTTTCGCGAAGCAACATAGAATATAAGCTCCCATGTGTTGCTGGTGCATTCCGGAACATCGGTTTGAATGACCTTTGAAGCCGTCAAATTACCCGAAAGAATCCTGATAATATCCCGGATCTTTTCCCAGAAACAGCCGAACAACTTTCATGAATTACAAAGAGAATGTATCCTCTCTCCCTTAATTGTTGCCGGTAGTGTACTGTCCTGTATGCTCCATGCACGTTTGTTTTGATGAATTTCGTCTCAGGACTGTTTCGTGTCCATCCGTATACCTGGAAGCTAAGACGACTAGTGTTGATTGGCTTGAATTTTTATCGTTCGAGTATCCGTTGCCTGTCTAACTTCTCGTTCTGAAAGTGAGTTCTTTACTTCCATATTTGGAAGCGCACGTCATTTTGTCGGACGGTTGTACCCATATTTCTCCAAATCAATAAGTTACCGAGCAGAATTGACGTATCATTTTGCATGGCACACCTGCTTACATACGCGAATGTTTCCACGGTGTGTCGTAAGGCGTTGTCTGCATGCGAACAAATATGCTTCCATACCATGCTCTGAACGTCGTCACGTTCTGCACACCGCGTATAAACAAACTTGTATGCGATTCGGCCTTCCATTTAAGCCTACCAAAATTCATCCCGTCAGGCCTTCAATCACGCTAGACGTCTTGTTGGCCTTTGGGGAAGACTGCCTGGATTGCTTTTCAACTTCCAGTGGGTCTGTCAAGTAGGCGACTGGAACGACAGTGTAATTAGGACACCAGGTGCTATATATATAGCTGACAAATACAGCCTCTTGACCATTGTGTGTTATGTGTAATTTTCACAGGAAAACAAGATCCTCAAGTTCCTGGGGTTTATGTGGAATCCTCTTTCATGGGTGATGGAAGCAGCTGCAATCATGGCCATAGCTTTGGCTAATGGAGGCGTAAGTCGGTCCATTTCTGTGAATATTGGGTTTTAAATGTGTGGAAAAAAAAGAAGTCGATTGCTCTGAATCCACCCTCACATTTCTTTTCTCGCAAGGGTCCTAAGACGAGTGATTCACTTTTCCAGGGACTACCTCCCGACTGGCAAGACTTTGTAGGTATAGTGATCTTACTGGTAATCAATTCGACGATCAGCTTCATTGAGGAGAACAATGCGGGAAATGCGGCGGCTGCTTTGATGGCTCGGCTCGCTCCTAAGACGAAGGTAGACTTATCGTATTTATTTGAAGCTGTTGTAATTCCACATCATGGCTGTCCAATCTCGACTTTCAGTCTCCTATGAAATTTACGAGTAACGACTAAGGAGCACATTTTGATGTGCCTCGAATAGGTTCTACGAGATGGACGTTGGGGAGAGCAGGACGCTCAAGTTTTGGTTCCTGGTGACATCATCAGTATCAAGCTGGGAGATATTGTCCCAGCAGACGCACGTCTTCTTGAAGGAGATCCTCTGAAAATTGATCAGGTATAAAAACATTAATATACACTATTCAATCTGCGTGCCGTATTCAGTCTGTAATCAGTCGACATTTATCAGAATTTCCAAGTGTAATTCACTCACTGTAGTTTAAATTTCCGTCTAACAATCTCATTGTGATGTAGTCTGCTTTGACTGGAGAGTCTCTCCCGGTGACGAGGAAATCTGGAGATGAAGTCTTTTCAGGATCGACTTGCAAGCAAGGAGAAATTGAAGCTGTGGTTATAGCCACTGGAGTGCACACCTTTTTCGGCAAGGCAGCTCATCTTGTGGACAGTACCAACCAAGTTGGTCATTTCCAAAAGGTCAGAAATATATAAGTAGCATACACCGCAACGTTCACTCTACTTATCTAATTGCTGAGTTACGTCTTGAGGACAAACTGTATTGAAGCTGTCAGTCCTCTAATGTTCTTAATTTTCGTCTACTGGTGCAGGTTCTCACAGCCATCGGAAATTTTTGTATTGTTTCGATCGCAATTGGAATGCTGGTTGAGATCATTGTTATGTACGCCATTCAGAAAAGACCATATCGACAGGGAATTAACAATCTTCTGGTGCTGCTCATTGGTGGTATTCCTATTGCTATGCCAACAGTGCTGTCAGTAACCATGGCCATTGGATCGCATAGACTGTCTCAGCAGGTGCGCAGCTTAGAAACTCAAAGACATGATTTCAGACAATGGAGAATGGATGCCCAATCTTCCTCACAAGTTCAGAATCAATCTTTATGTATACGGATGGATCAGATTTTGTTCAAAATATAGAAGATGCAGTAGGTATTTGTAAATTGTTTTGACATACCAAAGATAATATTAGACTTCTCCACTGTAATTGCTTCGTTTATAATTTCCATACTGTTACTACTCTGTACTGGCTTTCATCTGAAGGGTGCTATCACGAAGCGTATGACTGCTATCGAGGAGATGGCGGGGATGGACGTTCTTTGCAGCGATAAAACCGGAACCTTAACTCTGAACAAGTTAACTGTCGACAAGAACTTGATTGAGGTCTGTTTCAATTCGAGCTTGTCAATGAGGAGGTTCTTGTTTTTACGTTCGAACCG
This sequence comes from Marchantia paleacea, assembly GCA_014180765.2. Lineage (NCBI taxonomy): Eukaryota > Viridiplantae > Streptophyta > Marchantiopsida > Marchantiales > Marchantiaceae > Marchantia > Marchantia paleacea. Next base: position 629,397 of record MUAA02000128.1, read on the forward strand.
AACGGAGTTGTGCACACTTACAAGTTTAAATTGCAAAATTTAGTTGTTGGTGTTAGTTACGCAAGTGAGGGACAGGACTATTACACAAGCAATATCTAGCAATTTATATTACAGCCACTAGAAATACGATAGCTGTAAGGTCTATCCGTTTGTGTGAATTGATTCTATTCGATGCCAATTACTGCAGATTTTCGGAAGGGGTATCGACAAAGATATGGTAGTGTTACTGGCTGCGAGGGCATCCAGAATTGAAAATCAAGATGCCATTGATGCTGCTATTGTGGGAATATTAGCAGACCCGAAAGAGGTAAGTGACAAGCTTTGTAATATGGGTCTAACGACCCCTTAACTTTTATAAATGGTTATTAGAAACACGTGATTTCTATATATTAATATTTGCATGTCGGAATTTATCTTCTTGGTGCAGGCTCGTGCAGATATTACAGAAGTTCACTTCCTCCCTTTCAACCCTGTGGATAAACGAACAGCTCTTACGTACATTGACACTGATGGAAACTGGCATCGTGCTAGCAAAGGGGCACCAGAACAGGTAAGAGTTGCGGAGTTGATGGGTTCATAATATGTTTCATGAAATTTAGGTAGAGATTTATAGGACGTGTTTACTAGTTCTTATAGGAGACTGTATTATGTTGTGCAGATTTTGGAACTGGCCCATGATAAGAATATCATCGCCGCGAGAGTGCATTCAGTGATAGATAAATTTGCAGAGCGAGGCCTTCGGTCGCTCGCCGTAGCGAGACAGGTACGTCTCTTGATTGAAACTATCAGTATATAAAAAAAATTCAGACTTTGAAGTCCAAATACTTTTGACGACAGGTAATGAGAAAATACGGATGTTTTGCGTATGAAATCAATCCGCAGGAAGTGCCTGAGAAAACCAAGGAGAGTGCTGGAGGGCCATGGGTTTTTTCTGGTATAATGCCTCTTTTCGACCCTCCTCGCCATGACAGCGCTGAAACCATTCGTCGTGCTCTGAACCTCGGTGTCAATGTGAAAATGATTACCGGTGAGTTGACGTGTCTATGTGTATCCATTCTGCTCATTAATTTATTACCAGCTTGTAGATCATCCTCGTGAAGGCCAGAAGTCAACATTTTTAAGGCTTGGGTTTCGCGACCAATTTTCTTTGTTTGCAGCCACTTAACTGTCGGTATCGGATGATCATAATATGGTTTCAGGTGATCAGTTGGCCATTGCTAAAGAGACAGGGCGACGGCTGGGTATGGGAACCAACATGTATCCATCTTCTTCGTTACTCGGAAAGAACAAGGATGAGTCTATCGCAGAGCTTCCTGTTGATGAGCTAATCGAGAAGGCAGATGGTTTTGCTGGTGTATTTCCAGGTACTTATGCTCTGGTTTGTCCATCCCAACGACTGCATCAAATTCGCTTCCGTTGCCGATTGAACCGGTTATTGTCCTTGTTGCGTATGATGATGGAGTGACATGATCGCAGAGCATAAGTACGAAATTGTAAAACGGCTGCAAGCAAAGAAACACATATGCGGAATGACAGGAGATGGAGTTAATGACGCCCCCGCACTTAAGAAAGCCGACATTGGGATTGCAGTGGCTGACGCCACTGATGCTGCGCGAAGTGCATCCGACATTGTGCTTACAGAACCAGGTCTTAGTGTCATCATCAGTGCGGTGCTGACCAGCCGAGCAATTTTTCAGAGGATGAAGAATTACACTGTAAGCTGGTGCACTGAAAATAACGTGAATGATTTCATGTGAATCAAGAAAATGATGGGACGTCCTCACCCTCCTGATAAATTTATTAGCTTGTTTGACTGTCCTCTGTCCTTTCTCATGATTCGCAGATTTATGCCGTGTCCATCACTATTCGGATTGTGGTAAGTTTTTAAGGTGCAGATGCAGGTGATTTCATATGTATATACTGCTTCAGTGTACTGGCATGTGTTGCGATGTACATATGTTAGTTCTTGACTCGGTTTTTTAGATTGTTGCGGTTGAAAATTTGTCTTTCATACTTTCTAGTCGTACCTTTTTTGACCAAGTTTTTTCATAGAGAGGAACTGTCATTGAGTTTTATGTAGAACTGTTGATACAAACTAGCGACTATCGGAAACTTTGGTTTTATATCTTGTAGCTTTTAACTCCGTTGTCTGCAGCTGGGATTTTTGCTCCTCGCATTGATATGGAAGTTTGACTTCTCACCCTTCATGGTTCTGGTTATCGCTATTCTCAATGATGGTGGGTAATTTCGTTTCTTCATTGACTTTCGTTTACTTGTAATGTATCCACTTTGAGTCAGTAGAATTTATGAAAAAATCTAAGGCAAGGACTGTACTTCTTGTGGTGAATCTTATTGTTTATTCTATTGCTTGTTCAACAGGTACGATAATGACCATTTCAAAAGATCGAGTGAAGCCATCACCTCTGCCAGACAGCTGGAAATTGAGAGAAATCTTTGCCACAGGGATTGTCATGGGCACATATCTTGCTGTGATGACTGTAGTATTCTTCTGGGCTATCCATACTACAAACTTTTTCCCGGTGAGTGTTGAAGGGTGCAATCCTGCAAAGCTCGTTCGGGTCAAGATCACTCCTATTACGAACGGAATGTGCAGCGTACTGTAGTTTGGTTGTCTGGAGTGATTGTTTACCCACACGGACATTCGTATTTGAATTGTGCCTCCTCCACGATGCCGCTCATGATTTCTTTTGTGACTGCAGGATACATTCCACGTAGCGAACATCAGAGACAGCAACAGCAGAATGACGACAGCTGTGTATTTACAAGTCAGCATTGTCAGTCAAGCTCTAATATTCGTTACACGTTCTCGAAGCTGGTCATTTATCGAACGACCGGGGTCGCTGCTCCTGTTTGCATTCGCTTTAGCCCAACTGGTATTTATGTTTATCTTTTAAAGTTTTTCGCAATTCTAAGCACTTCGTGTTATCGTTCACCCCGTGCTTTAGTTATATCAAGCTTTCAGTTCTGAATGAGCATCACTTACTCAAATGGATTTGGCACTGTTTTGTCGGATGGGAAAAGGGCCTATGTTAAAATCTGTACAGAGATACTAGGATGAAGAAACTCTCGTAGAACATTGATTGTATTTGACTTTGCTGAACGAATTCATCATTCAACAGGTAGCAACATTTATCGCCGTTTATGCCAACTGGGGCTTTGCCAACATTAGAGGCATCGGATGGGGATGGGCTGGTGTTATTTGGCTGTATAGCATCGTGTTCTACATTCCGTTGGATTTTATCAAATTCGCAATTCGTTACATCATCAGCGGGAGGGCTTGGGACTTGGTGTTTGAACAGAAGGTAAGATTCCGAGTTTAATTTCTCCATTTTCCGTCGTTGGGTTGACTCCACAAATTTCCTGTTTTGCTTGGATAATCTTTCGCGGGGTTAAATATTACTTTGCACCAAACTTTCCAAGAATGTGGCGTTGATTAGACATTAACATTGGGTTTGGCATGTCTTTACAGACGGCATTTAGTAGGCATAAAGATTTCGGGAAGGAGAAGCGTGAAGCGCAATGGGCGCATGCCCAACGCACTCTACATGGCTTACACCCTCCGACTTCTGATATTGGATCACCAAAAATGGATGGTGGCGGCGGTGGTGCTGATAGAGGCGGAGATATGGCAGAGCAGGCTAAACGTCGTGCTGAAATTGCCAGGTACGTTACCTTCTCAATTATTGTTATTTTAGAACATTGTTATCTTATTGGATCTTCGTAGCATCTTGGCTCTGGAGTTAGCTATCGATGGTAACTGATCTGAGGACAGATGTTTTGTTAATGTCTGAACGGTTTTACAGACTGCGGGAGTTGCACACTCTTAAAGGGCATGTTGAATCCGTGGTAAGACTGAAGGGTTTGGACGTTAATACTATAAAGTCTTCTTACACGGTATGAGATCGTGAATTCTTCTTTGACAAATATACCATGTTAAGAGGTGGGGTTATATGAGATGCGGGAGTGTGACGGTTCACCTAAGCCTAGAAAGAAAGCCGGGCTTCTAACAGCCGCCTGTGTGGAAGGTGTCGCCCATTCAATGTACATGAAGATCGTCCATTCAGGTGACGTGATTAGGTGGGGAAGCGAAGTTTCTGAAAGACACCATTTTCGGGAGTATGTTTTAGACCCTGTTAGCAGATTTGGGCGAATTCTAAGATAAAAGATCCAGCAATTTGACGTGAGAGGTAGACAGTGATCGACTGATGGATACGTCATTCTGAGTTGAAAGCCACTCCGAGTGTAGAGTTATTGCTCAATTTCTGCAGCAAGAAGTTGCTACTTGAAATGGAGAGCATTATTTTGGACTGGCTTCACATAGCGGTTGTTGCACCCCACCCCGTCGAGATAGTTTTGCCACCGTCTCAAAGTCATGAAGACGGAGCGCTGAAGGAAGTGATGTCCACCAGTTAGATGGTATGTAAAGAGTTCGTGCTAGTAGATATATCCATGAAAACAATTTTCTCATTAAAATGACAAAGTCTTCTTGTGATATGTAGAACCGTACTCTTCTCATGTGCCTGTGTTCACCACCCCTCTTGCTGAGTCTTGGACGAAGTCGATTGAATTATAAACTTGGGTTTGAGACCGTAAAAGAAAGACTGTATCTAACCAATGTTTCAACAGCCACTATCAGAAAACAGAATATGTCGCTTATTAACTTTACGGCCAAACTGATTCCGCCAACACTTTTCCGTGTACAAGCTGGAAGTGACAAGTAGTATCATGGTTTGTCAGAGAAGACTGAACGTCGATTTCCTCAGTCGTTCGTCTAACAACACAGAAATCAAAAGAACCAATCGGGAATTATGATTGTCATACTTGATTGATCCTTAAATTGAACTTGGCCATCCTGGAAGATGAAGGCGTTATTTTGTTCTACTTTCGAGAAAATTCTCAAGTCTTAGAACTTAAACGTGATCCGTAACTGCTACACTTCTTGGAAAAGCTTAATGCCCTTTAGAGCAGAACACCAACTGGAAAATAGGCAAGGTAATTAGTCCGGGGAGTAACGAACAGAGGTATCGGAATAATGTTTTATGGAATAGACGAGCTAGTGGAACATCAGTTGATATCTTGCTGCAGATAGACTTCGTTCTTGGTCGTCGGAAATGCCAAAACTATAACTTGAATCTTTGAACACCATCGGGAATGAATGTGATACAGTAGTTCGTATACCGTCACACTGTTATGCTGAGTGCCCTCATTCATATTGCAAATATACAGTGAACATGTACATAACCATGTATTGGAGATATATCCAATAAGCATAACTAAATAGGAGGATAATTAATAGCCATGTCATTGTGAAACATACAACTCATTTTGTATAAAATGCTGTGGGATGATGAAACTTATTGAAGGATGCGACCAGTCTTAACTGATCTTTTTCGTGGAGAAAATTTTCTTGGATTTAGATCAAATTACATTGCGAGTCTGGTTTGTCTCGCAATGTAATTTGATCACTGACATTGGCAAGGAAACATGAATACTACAGTAAAACTGCTTAATATGTCTCATTTTTATATGAGATGTAGGTGCTCTTCTGTGCTTCGTGGTATGAAGAAAGTTTATTTACCTTCTTTTCTTTGACAGGAGCAAGATCTGTTGCCCATGCGAGCTCCAGGTAATATCTGAACCTGTAACATCCGATTCAGTGTATGCTCTTATACCTGAAAATGGAATCAATGGCTGAAATTCAATACTCGGTACAGTGAAATTTACTAGATAATACATAAGAGGAAAAAGACAGTAAAATAACAGGGATGGGAAGACCCCATCAAATCGTACAAGGATGGAACCAAACAGGTAACATGGGGCTAGGCCCCAATGTTAATAATACTAGATAATGCATACTCTTTAACTCTTAGAGGCGTGAGCTAGCACTGCTCAGCCACGGCGCAGGGTCTATGGTCTTCAGGTTATGACAGGTTCATACTAAATAGTACAGTTCGTATATATGGCCCCATAGGTCAGAGAAAGTCACAGGAACGTAAAGGATTATCACAATCTCTTGCTTTCATATAAGAAGAGACTGACCTCAAAGATGTCTCAGTCAACCTTTTAGAAACAGTGTCTGGTAGCGACATATCTCCCGTTCAGAAAATGAGCAAGAATCCTAGAAGATCATCAAAGAAAGAATTTCTCAATCAGACTTGGAACGTTGTCGATAGGTCTCCATGCTCTGTACTGTTGGACATTACTCGTGAAAAAATTACTATTCTGCTATAGATTCATAATGAAACTGAAATTACTGTAACCACATAGAGAGGACCCGTCAAGATCTTCCCTTCAAGCACGCCTCCTTATTGCCAATTTTCTAGACAGAGTGTGACTAGACAAGTGATACGTGTAGGGCATCACTGCCATATCCTTCGCACTGAAATTCATTCAGAATGATCTGATCCATCTGAGCTCCAAACTTATGACCCTATAATATCACCAGTTCTACAAACTCCTCTAATGCTCATAAGTTGTGGGCTCTGCACGTTCTTCTTACTATGAAACACCTTACAGAAGATGTCCTGAACTCATGACTCTAGGGGTCATGAGTGTTTCGGACTTAACCAAGGATCTGAAGTCCGATTTTTCTATTTCAGCTTGAAGTACAGTGCTTCAAAAAATCGTCTCTTGGATAGTTGCTTTGTTGTTTGACTATCAGCAGGTCTTGATGTTGGTGGAATCAAATCAAGTGTCGTCCTCTTCCGTGCATACATTTGTTCTATACCAGTGTTCAGTTGAGGATAGTTTGCCCGTTCCTGCCATTCTCAGATGAGTTATTACGGTACTTGGAGATTATGCTCTGAAGGGGTTAAGGCTTACTTGATATCTAGATGAACTAAGTACCAACCAGGTTCTTAACAACTGCGGAGTGAATAGGATTCACATATTGATGCAGCAAGAGAACGAACAAAGCATCCTTATCGCGATTTCATCTCCATTTTGCACATCTAAGATATGAAGATTTTTAGAACTTTTTAGTGACCATTATGGAGTTGATCAGAATGATAACGAGAATGCTTTTGCTCTGTAGAAATAACCTTCTCAGATTCAGTTAAGGCTTCTCACTGCAGGGTTAATCACTATTTAGCGCCCGCGGTCGTTAATAACAAAATTAACATAAGCTCCTTTGACCCTATCAGTTTAGAAATCAACACTTTGCAAGAGCAGAGTCAGTGAAGGTTCTTCCTAGCATGGCTGAAGAAACTCAGTATCCAACTAGATAATTTCATATGGCTGTGCTGACACCAATAGTAATGGTATACAGTCTAAACGGAGCGTTTGGTATTGGAACCAATTTGTGCGTGGAGACGGTCACTCTGTGGCTCTTTCAGAGAGATCCATACTTCAGACTATGGCCGCTTCCAACACAGCCAGATGCAGAATCTGAGTCTATATGTGTTCGCGTGTATATGGAGCTTCAGAAAAGGAATACAATATAGTCCCAAAAGCACGCATAAATATTTATGGGCCAGCAGTCAAGGCCTGGTCTAACTTCTCTAGGGCTGAATGGACCTTTCATTGCATCAGTCAATGGAGTCTTAGATCCACTTCGAATCATTCTCCGGAGCGATTGGTGCCGAAACTGTTGAGTCACTAACTTCGTGCTAGACCGGTCGATGAGTCATCGAAGCAGGAACTTTAGACCACAAACGACCCCATACGGTACCAACGTACGGGTGCCTGCCCTGACACTGAGTGTGGCCCCCGGGGCCCAAGTAGAAACAGTTTGCGCCTCATTCTTTTGCACATTCACCCGATCCACTACTGCCACTACCACTCAGTCAGTCTACCGTCTAGCACAGTTTAACATCTAGTCTGCATTTCAGCTCGTTTTCCATTCTGTACACCACAGTACACCGTAATGTGCAGTTGTGTAGTGTTCTCGTATTATTAACTAGGTCACTCCTCTGAGTCCAGTATTTGTAAGCCAGCAACACCTTCACCACGGTAAGGCTCCTCCCTCGTGACACCGGATGCTACTCTAGCGGTAACTTGGTAACTGTAAGTACCGAGTCCCTCTCTCCGGACTCAGGACCCTCAGCGATGTAGCTTCCACGGGTAAAGAAACAGAGAGATGAATGTGAGAGTTACCAGAGATCATAGTTCCGAACATGAGATTCGGCTGTCGACCATATGCGCAAACGGATTCCTGCGTTGATGGGGCGGCCGACCGGACGGACGGTTTATCGGGATCGAACTCGTAAAAATTTCAAACCGGATCGTCAGCTGACTCAGTTCTCAGCTCTCAGCAAGTTTGTCTTTTTCGGCGTCCGACGTGGCAGGTTTCAATCATCCATTGCAGAAGTCTGTCCGTTGGACTCGAAGACCAACGGCGTCCATGACCGGAGCGGGTTACAAACAAAGGATCATCCGTCCATCAATCCATCCCTGATGGCGGGTCGGAGACAATCTAAATTTAACGCCCGAGATGCATCCCAACTTGAACTAGTAGGGTTTGAGTCTTGGCGCCTTGCAGGTACTGTACACTGTACCGTAGGGTGTCTGTAGCGGAAGTCGGAGGCTCGGAGCAAGGTCGCGCGAACGAGCAGAGTAGATTCGTCGATCCAGTTGAAGCTCGGGCCGTCCTTCGTTGAGCCTTTTGCTTGAGCCTTGAGGTGGAGGAAGGAATATGTGAGTTTGTGCAAGTTGGAGAACGAACAGAAGGGAAGGTCCTAGCAGATCCATGGAATGGAGGGGTCGGTGCGCGCTCGATGGCGAGAGTGAACGAGGGGAGAGGAGGGTTAAATTGATAGGAAGAGTGGACTGGCGACGAGCACTTGCGACCAGTGGCAGTGACCGGGGTAACTTTCAAATGGACAAGCAGTAGATCTACATCGGATGGAGTCGTATTAACTTTTTGTTACAAGTGGTGTGAGGAAGTCAAGTGCTCGTCACATCTTCTCTCACAAGCAACAGATTCCAAATTACTAACATGTCATGGACTCATGGCTCCTGAGATTGACATATTCAAAGCCACCTTCGCCATTGGCCGCCGATGAGGTTGCCCACGTGGGTCGAAAGCAGGCAAGACATGTGACCACTGACGTTCGAGAGTGAATGAGTGATAACATATAGAGCGAACAAGAAGATCTCCCATAATTGTCGTCAGTCTGTCTGACAGTCAGACTGCAAACGAAATCTTCTTGGCAGGTCCTCCGTCCCGTCTGGTCCCGTTCTGCAAGTTGTTACTCCCCGTTTTCACCCTCGTTCCCTCTGTTTTCTCATGGAACGACAACCTTTTCCTTTTATGTAACCTGCTTTTCTCGTCTTGCTTTGCTTTTGTGCCTACCTGCATTCCCTCCCCTCCTCATCCTCCATCGGATCCTCCTTCCACTATGCGTAAGTCGATTCATAACCTTTTTTATTTTAGTTTTTACTCATAACACCTCATCAAACTTTTGCGCCAAATGTTTTCTTCCAATTCGTTTGGCGGTATAAAAGAAAAGTATTACTAATTTAGATATTTATCCGATGATTAATTCTGGGAGAGAGCATGAAATGTTGTCACGTATTCTTCAGTTTTTTGGACATTAAGTAGGCTCCTTTCGAGCTATCAGCCTATCTTTCTTCGTCATTTCAATTCTCTCATTTTCGCAATTTTTCTCATTGGTTGGTTTTCTTGTCTTTTTCTTCTGTTCAAAAGAGTGCCCTAGTTGATATTTGAAAATGGAAAGACAACATTATTGAAATAAACTCATGTAATCGTCACGATAATCATCACTATTTGGTCGACGTTGACGTTTGTGTATCCCCCTTTTGAGAGAAAATTATATTAATTGTGGACAAATTTTTCTCATGTCTTCACAATTAGAGTTTCCGTTGGTTGATACTTACAATATGAAAATAAAGTTTATCTGCCGATAGTGTTGTAACCTACTCATAAGCAGCCCCTGGTTGTAGGCTCGAGTGCTTAGCTTTTCTTTTCACTTTCACGGTGGTTTTGGATATATTTGGCCTTATTGGCTTCACACAACTTTGTGTTTTGGACCTTCTCGTTTGTAAGTTACTCTGTTCCGCAGCATAAAACAGAAGCTTCCATGCGTGTCTTTACTACTTCCTTATCCAACCTACATGTCCACCTCGCATCTAATTGGTGCACAATCATCCAATGATAGATGCTGTGTATCTCTTATTTTCCATCTCATTATATTATTCTCCATCTCAATTATATTATGCGAACATGATTGTTTGACATTTTGTGATTAAGAATGAGGCTTATGTGTCTCCCTTGGAAATATTTGGTGCATGCAGCCGTCCAACTTAGCCTTCCTCCTCACTGGGAAGAGCTTGAACATTTTTATATTTTATGTGTGTGCTAGAATTCGACATAGTATGGGTGTATATAAGGAGGATATCAATAAGCAGGAGTTTTTAATTTTGAATGTAAAGGTAATTTCATACTTATAAGTGCAGTGGCCTACTCAACAGTAAAGCACAAAATATTTCTGTCAGGTTGAACGATATTTGTGGACATAAAACTGATTCACTGATTCAATGATTGAATCTTCCAACTACTTCAGCTTAGTTTCACACTCTTGCTACAATTCCGTTTCCCCTTTGTACTGGATTGTTAGTGGCAGGTCACGCTTCATGCACAAACGTTTTTAGATAGACAGATGGGTAAGCTAACAATGTAACAACAAAAATGGGATAGATCAAAAGGAAAGGGGGGACAAAGTATAATAACAAAAGGGATGGGAAGACCCCATTAAAGGTACAAGGATGGAACCAAACCGGTAACATGGGGCTAGGCCCCAATAGTATCACACTGGGAAATATATCCTACAACACCTAAGATATATGTTCTATCCATGTCAAAAGGTCTACAAACAACAAGAGCATATGAAGAAGCATCATCTAACGTGATTGCTCTCCTATGGATTGCACCACCTAGTGTGCAATCCATAGGAGAGCAATAGAAACATGTTACCTAAAATAGTCCATACAGTAAGCTAAAGAGAGTGATACCCCATGTCGCCTAGTATGGTAGGCTCTCGCGCACTCCCTCACGAACATGTCGAAGTCGGTGTCCATAGCTCCGTATAACTCCAAAGCTAGAGGAACAAAGAGGTGACCTCTTTGCATATCTCTATACTTGGACACCTTGGTTGCTGCCGCTCCACTCGCCGCCCATCCTGGAGGATGGGTGATCACCCTCTCTGAAATTGTGTCTCTAGTAGGATCGGTAACCACCACATCTGCCACAATGACTTGGTCCTCCCAAACCAAGTACAAGTTTGCCCTAACCCTAGTCGACTGCAAGGCATACCAACGCTCTCTCCATGTGAGGTATCCACCCTCTCGCGCCATAGCAAACACCACATCCCTAATGACATCATGGGTAGCTATCCTATGCCCTTCGAATGTACAACGAGTCATATGAACACCTGCTGCATCTTAAGTGATACCACACTCACATGTGAGTAATGAAGATGTAGATGGATGGACCAAGCCAAGACGGAACCTCATCGCTGTGGAGAAAGTAGCTGGTACGAGTCGGAAAGCCTTGATGCATGGTCGAGCCAAGATCCACAAGCATGCACCCTTGCCCGAGCAAGAGCGTAGACGAGCTCTAGTAGTACGAGGAATGGCCGGATCCACTAAGAGTGAATGTAGAGCCTCCTAAAACTGTGTGTCCATCAAGATAGACTGTAGACCCCTAGTCCAATCGGTAGCCAAAGAGGAAAAAGATGGAGGTACGACATGAGTAAAAATTCATGTCGTACCTCCCGTGGTAAAGCATCTCTCGTATGTCGTAATAATACCAAAAGATAGATCAAAGATAGATAAAAAGGTATACAAAAGTTTGAAAAGTACAAGGAAGTTCAAGAGTGCAGACCTGGAAATACATGTCTAGGACACTACCATAAAATGTATAATGTGAAGTCAACCAACAGAAAAGAAAAAAAGTAGAAAATAAAACACTCACGAGACATTGACATTCAAATGTTAGCATATGACTTATCCGGTAAATCTAACGTGGTAAACTAGTATTTATTCTTATGTCACCGAGTGACCGATCCAAGAAAAGTCAAAGTTTGAGAACGATGTAAGACCGTCAACAATATGGAATGGGCATTTCTTGCCATGAGAAGTTGATGTCCTCTAAGATGATCCTCGTCTCAAATCCAATATGTTTGAAATTATCATATACGAAACCATACTAAAATCTAGGGGATAATAAAAAAAATTAAGCACGTTATACAAAATAAAAAATGTGAACTAAGCACTAATATCAAAATCATAATTTGTATCAACAAATAGTAGATCCAATCGCAAGGTCCAATTTTAAAGCCAAGGCATTAGATTTGAAATTTAAGATGATGTTTCAACTTTTCATCAAGTTGTGAGAATTAGAACTTTCCATCAATCAAAATATAACGGAAAGATACATGTGAAAATCAAATAAAAATCACATCCATATAAAAAAAATAATCTTCATTAAATTATCCATTTTTCTTCATGAGGGAATAATCTCAAAATTAATATGTACATCTTTAAATTAATCACTCTAAATCATGAATCCTACATAAAAATGTATAATACAAGCTAAAATGTATAATAAAAGCTACAGACAGATTAAAAAATATTTTAATAAAATGAAATTGTAAAACAACATGAGGCGTTAACATCCTAACAAATTTAAAATAAAATCAAAAAACACATATAATTGAAAAAATATTATATATATGAGTTTGAATCCAAAAAATTACATGAAGAAATAAAATTCAAAACAAACGATTCAAAAATACATGTTTAAAAAGACTCAAAATATATATATATAATGAACAGTATAATACAATCAATAAATGAGATATATGAAAAATATAATAACAAAAAATTATAAAAATTATAATAAATATGCAAAGTAATAAAATGCATTGCAATCTTTAAAAGATCATTCTCAAAAAAAAAAATTTAAACATATTTTTTTAGAAATAAATCAATAAAAAATAAAGAAATACATAAATTGAAGAATATCTTGGATTTTGATTCTTAAAAATAAGTAGAAAATCAAATAAAAAAGAAACTTTCCAAAAAAATATGACTGTAAAAAAACTCAAGAAATATGATAAAATATACCTACAAAAATCAAACATTTTAATCTTTAAAACTTTCATAAGAAATTAAAATTTCATATAGAATAAAATGATCCTACTTAATGAAAAAAAAGATAAATTTTAAAATGATATAATTCAAATGTAAAACATAAATATGATTTCATATTTAAATTTTTCAAAATAAAAAATTGAGAGAATTGAAATTAAATCTTACATTTTTATGCAGGAAAATACCTAATTTGATACATAAAAAATTATTTTAGAAAAAAATAATAAAAAATAAACAAAATTATATTTTTAGGAATATATTTATTTAATATTTAGAAATATATTTAAAGATGTAGATTTCAAATATTCAATGCCACAATTTGTAATCTAAAAGGGCCCATAATGTAAAAAAGATAAAAAAAATATTTCTTTAAGATAAAAAAATATAATACATTCAAAATCAAATAATAAATCATAATCAGAATTCAATCAAAAATGAAAATAAAATTTTCTTAATTTTTAAAAGTGACAAATAAATTTTTTAATAAGATAAAGTAATTAAATCAAAAGATATAGAATATTCAATTAACCTAATTAAGTAAAAATTCTAAATCAGAGCAAAATACAAAGGATTGAATTATATTTAATTTTGATAATTATATTATGATGAAAATTTTATGATTCTGGGCACTCAAATTCAAAAAAAATGAAAAAAATTTTCAAATTAACATAAACTTCAGATCCATAATAATTATGAAAAATATTTAAATAATGAAAATTTTATTTTTTTTAATTTTGGAAAAATATAAATTTACTTATTAAAATAATTTCAGTTAAAATAATATATCATTGATTTTATTTTTCACAGTAAATTATTTTTTAAAAATCAGATTTAAATGAATATTAATTTTTTCAAATATAAGAATATTATAAAAAAAAAAAAATTTCCAATATGAAAAAAATTAAGTTTCAAATATTTTTAACACTGAATTTTGTAAATAATAAATTCAAATTAAAAAATTTATTTAAAAAAATAATAAAATTTAATAATTTTTAAAAAATAATTCTAAATTTATCAATAATTATTAAAAATTAATTAATTATAGTTAATTTATAAAGTATTATTATTTATTTCTTAAATTATATTTATATTTATTTATTATTATTAATATTTTCAATCTTATTATTATTATTATTATTATAAATTTATAAATTATTCTTTCATTTAATTCTAAATTTATTAAAATTCAAGAATAATTTTAATATTGGATAATTTTATTTATTATTTTTTAATTTACTAAAAATAGAAAAAAATTCCAAATTTATAAAAATAATATTAAGTATTATATTTTAATAATATTTGAATATATTTTTTAAAATTAAACAAAAATTAAATTCATTATTTATTTTTTTGATTTTGGAATTGAAATAATCAAATCACATGATAAAAATGATTTTTTTAAGTTGCAAAAAAAAATTCAAAATTTTTTTGTTTTGATTGTCGTTGAGTTATCATGCAAACAAAACATAGAAATCAAAACTAATTTTTTATTATTATAATAAAAATTTTGAAATTTAAAAAAAATATTTCATATCAAGCTGAATATTATATATCATGATAGACATTTTGCATACATGTCATAGAAAGTATATCAAAAGTACATTCTACATTGATAATATTATCAAAGTGTTAAATACATTGTAATTCATTGATAAAAATATGAGAAAAATAAATTGTTTTTCTTTTCTAATAAATCAAATTGTTGCGATCTAGTGGTAAGTGTAAACTTAAGATTCATAATTTCATCTACTTTTATTGGATCATAGATCAATTGATTTTTGAAATCTATCAAATTTTTAACTCCTTTGAAAAAACTCTTATGTTTTGTTTCAAAAACTTATCTCTGCTCTTAAAAAAATTATCAACTTATCTCTAGAAATAAATAACCTAGCTCTATTTTAAGTTACATATTTCAATTCAAAATTTTGGACACGTGTTGATCATAAACTATTTAGCATCATTTTTTGATGCAAAATTCATTAACTTTCACTACTCTACCTTTAACTCTAGCTCAAATTTCTTGCATAATTGAATTCAAACAACTCTTAAATATTTCCTAATTTTTAAATAATAAAAATTTCAGAAATTTTTAATATTTAAAATATTTTTCTAATTATTTATTTTAAATTACTTTAGATATCACAAAGTTCAATAAACATATCAATTTTGAGAACTTTAGTTTATCTCAACTTTTAATATCAAAAGTTATAGTTACATCCCTAAAATCAAAAATATCAGTAAAATCTTGAGACTTTGATTGTAAACATATATACTAAATAGTTAAAATTATCATATAGTAAAAAATGGAATGAATTTCAAATCTTGATTTATACATAAACTTGAGATAAGAACTATATCATTATTTGATCTAGTTGTTTAAAAAAATCATTTAATTTAAAAATAACTCAAGTTCACTCTACAATATGATTTTTATTTTTCAAAGTTTCAATCATTATAAACGATAAAAAATGTATTCAATTCACTTCATCCTTTTTTTCACCTTCAAACTTATTGTGAGATTTTCAACTCTATCATATAGTTGTTTTACATCTATGTCTTCTATCTACTCCACTCAAATCATGTAAGATTGTTCAATCAACAAAGCAATGATCCACACCTCTTTTACTTTTTTGTATTTGAATAATTTTTTTTATATGATCTGGTTTAAATTTTATAAAATTGATTATTGTCAAAATTTTTAACATATCTATAATAGATCACAAAATTATAATAACTTAAAATTTTATTGACATGACAACGGCTCTTAATATAATACATGTTATAATCTTATATAATATCGAAAGTGTTTGGTTATCAAAAATAAATATTTATTAATAAATTAATCAAAAATACATATTTAATAAAATTAAATTTCAAAATAATTTCAAATAAATTAAAAATATGTAAAATAAAAAAAATATTGACATGTTTGGAGCATATATGAATGCAATCACATTAATTTCAAATTGTAAGTGATGAATCCTTTAACTTATAAATAAATCTATTATAACTTTGAACTCATAAAATATTCAATTGCAAAGCAAAACAAATCATCATGATTTATAATAATGTCTAATTTTGATCAAATAATTATAAAATAAATATTTTTATTTTTATTATTTAAAAATTAAAATTTTATTAAATGCATATATTATATCACATAGCATGATTATATTATCATTTTTATTTATATTTAAAGCAAAAAAATACATTACACAATTATTTTTGAGTGGTGATGTGTGCAAAAGAAAATGTATTTCATTATATGTGATGCAAGATTATATGTGGTAGTAAATGTAACCACAATCAATATAATGTTACAAACATCGTAGATGAATCAATGATTAATTATGAAAACTGTGATTCTTGTTTGATTGAAATAGTGAATCAATGATTAATTATGAAAACTGTGATTCTTGTTTGATTGAAATAGTTCCGGACATTTAATCTTTTTGAATATTTTTCTTGATAATTAGAAAGTTCTTAAGCTTACAATCAATCCATTTTAGTTTTCATTTTTTTTAAATGCTTATATCATGTGCATAGATTATAAATGTTTGAATTTGTGAAAAAATTAATGAGTATGGAAATGCAAACTTTGCTACTTTTGACGTTCAAAAATCTATTCAATTTACTTCCTCACACATGAACAATATTTCTCAATTGTGAGTTATTTGTTTAGGTATAAAAATAATATGGATAACTTCCTCATAGATTGCATAAAATGTTGATTTCTATAATGATGAAATGTATGTAATTTTTATATTATTTATTTATTTGAAAATTGAAAATTTTAAATAAATATCAATATTTAATATAAATTAATTAATTAAAATATTATCAATATAAATAATTATAAACATATCCTTTAATAAAAATTTGACAAAAAATTTGAACAATATTTTTATATAAAATAATAATGTAAAACTATCTTTCTTACATCAGCTTCAAAATAGTTTTATTGCTTTTTGTTATGTGAAAGAGTGTAATTTTAGTTGATCACTTAATAGAAGTCATGTTGTTGCATGGACATTGCTTTTTTCTTAAAACGTCTAAGCGTTTGACTGTGTAACAACTCTCCCGACTCTCGTATGAGATGATACTCTCACTTTCTACTCCTTACCAATCCACATTCGGGTTTATTGCAATCGATAAAAATCTAGCAGAAGAAGATAGTGGTATTCAACAATTGGAGCAATAACTCTTGCCCAAACTTCACAAGTAATTGCTTTACAATCTTCTTGTTCTTTCAACAAATTTCCTTATGTTTCTCTTTTGTAGATCTATTGAAACAATTAACTAATCGTACATTGTATCACAATGTAATATGCAAACCCCTATGTACTAAAACCATCACACATCTCAATCTTTCATTCCAATCAATTTCAAATTTTAGGAGAATATCATTATCATCCAAGCTTCAATTTAAAAAAGTTTTAAATTGATGATAACTTTTGATATCAAAAATTATTATCATTGTACCAACTTCATGATAGTTAGTGCAATCCTATAACTTTGACTGCATACACAAACTTCAAACTATCACTCTGTACTAAAACCATCACACATTTGAATCCTTCATTCCAATCGATTTCAAATTTCAAGAGAATGTCATTATCATCCAAGCTTCAACTTAGAAAAGTTTAAATTGATAATAACTTTTAGTACCAAAAGTTAATACATTGAATTATATTTGTCAAAACCCTTGTAGTTTTCTCAGAATTTACCTAAACACACTCTAAGATATGAATTTCACTCTGTAATTTCAAATCACCACAATAGAGTGATAATCCACTCAATTACACTTATTCTTAAGACCACCTCATAGCTCTCGTCATCAGTCATCAGCTTTCCAACACTTTTTCCAAATCTGCAAAATGATTTCTTTTAAGGTTTTCAAAACTACTCAAAACCTCAAAGAACTTCATCAAATGCACTCATTGGTCCAAACTTGATGACCAATAAGAATGAAAAGTCACTTTTTTTACCTCTAGTGGGGCCAAATTAGCTCCATATTAACTTTGAGCTTTATAACTAACCTAAAGACACTATTTAGTCATCATATAAACAATATGAGCCATCATTAATAAAGAGTCAAAATGACAATTCAAAAATAGCTAAGTATGAACGGAACTACAAGTGGAACTTGAGAATAATACTACTAACTAAAATTACTAACAATCAACTTCCTTTTAGATTTAGTTTTGGTAAACAATAATGATGATTGGAAATATATATGGTGGTTCCTTGCGGAAAAAATACCTCACTATGTTTTGATGAGATAGGATGCTGTTTTTCTGATCCATGGAAGGAGTATAATTAGGAAATTACTAATTACTTCTAATTCTATTATATATTGAAGTGATCTCTAATCACTTCAATATATCCCGTTCGACTCTGGCGGTTCCTTGTGCAAAAAAACAAAAAAACCTGACTATGTTTTGATTATCTATGCTGCTGTTATTTATGATCCATGGACAGAGTGTAATAAGGGAGGAACCGTGACCTCCTATCCTTTCAATAAATCGGCGCCGTCCGCCCGCCCGTGGCAGTATTTTGTAAGAAAAAGAATACCTGACTATGTTTCGGTTATCTATGCTCCGGTTTTTTAAGATCCATGGAAGGAGTGTAATCGGGGAAGAACCGTGACCTCCTATCCCTTCAATAAATCGGCTCGCCACTGGCCGTTCCTTGTGCCAAAAGAAACTGACTTTGTTCTTGCAAAAATAACTCGAACAAAATTAGTAGAAGTCTAATATTTTCTTTTCTTCAGTTTAGTTCCAATCTTCTCTTCTCCTTGTACTCAGAAGCCAGTGGTTTTCCTGTTTCAGTCGCTGGATGCTTGCCCGGCCAGTAGGTAAAGGTCGGAGGAGACGAGTTCCTACAAGGAGGGACAGCATCACCTTGTCCCAAGGACGAAGAGTGTTGCAGAAGAGAAGAGTGGAGGGTGAGTGTATCCATCCACCCCGCACATCGTAAATCATTTGGCGGCAGGGCGGACTTCGGGGAGCTGTCATGCGGGGACATGATGGATTGTTCTCTACTGCGCAGTGCCTCTACCAACGGTGAAGGAAATATCGTCGTTACATGCAACGGCAGTTCATGCATGCTGCAAACGCGTCCTACGTTTGACACGTGTATAAACAAAGCACGGGATCTGCTGACACGTAACCTCAGTAGAGAGTATCACGTAATACCTGTTGAGGCCTCACTGGTGAGACATGCAATCGTGTTTGCAAGACCTCAACAGTTTAGGTCTCAGAAGCCCTACCTGACCTCAGGTAGACGTATAGTAACTTGCCACCTATGGGTTTATTTCACACAGAGCAAAACAACACTATGAGGAGGAACATGAAGCAGTTCCTTTTAACTTGTCTTGGAGATGGTAAACTTTTTTAGTTTCAAGAGACTGAGTTTGTCAAATGATTGATTGCGTCAACATTTTAATTCCAATTTCCTCTCATGATTGATTGCGTTAATATCTCTTCCAGATAACCACCTCAAATGGTAAGTTGATCTTCTTTGTAAAGGCAGACGATGACTGTTATGTTGTGAATATATGCTTTTGTCATCAAGTTAGCACTGTGTGTTGTGATAAGGATGTTATCTCAGAGCAAAATAATATATACAACGATGACATGATACTATTTTGTAGTCTTTTCTGCTGTTGTGTCTGTCTGTCCGTTCTTCCTTCTTGGATCTGCTTTGCTCTGCTGTTCTTTACTTTGGATATCAGTTATTTGGGCTACAATTTATACAGTGCCTATAGACGCATGTCACTCGCACCGTCCATCTCGGGACTAGGTTCTACGGGCGAAGGATGGAGGATGGAGGTAGTCAAGCACTGCTTTTCGCTCTCTTTTTCAATGCCCGAGCACCTTTCGATGCATGAAATTTGTTAATGCTAAAGCTCCCAAGAGTCCAAAGGTACACGCTCAGCGTTATGATTTTCTCGTTTCTACGTGTAGCCCTCAGTTTCCTCGTATCTCTGTCCGCACAGTCATGCAAGGGACACCTCATCTTCGTCATTATATTCTTCACGTTTGTCGATCTTCCCACCGGAACCATTCCATTTTTCTACTTTGGACATACATGGAAGCGAGAGGTGCTCTGAGGTGCTGTGAATATCAATGGCACTTGCCTTCACGTTATCCAAAAGTTATGTTACCAAAATGAGTAGAGGGTCCAAGTGACCCACACATTCTTCTGCGTCGTAACTGCTATGTTGTCATCCTCTGCAGGACCTCTAGGTATAGGGCGATATGAAATCTCTGTCAAGTGAAATCGTACTGTCAGAACGAGCTTGGGCTCCAGTTCATCTTTGAAGTTTGAACTGCAATGGAATCAACCTCATCAGAGACTATCTTTCCTCCACCAGTGCTCAAGAAACTGCTGTGACTATCCGTGAGTGTGGGATCTATCAAGTCTCAGTCTTGCTTCAAACACGTTCGTATTGTTTTCAGTTGCCATCTCCTGGTAGAAGAGAATTCAAGGTTCATTGTATGGATGTTACTGGTTAATCCTGGACAAATTATAGATGGTTAACTTCATGCTGTTGCGTGCATCAAGCTTACATAGGGGAGACACATCAAGCTTTACTACAGGGTAATCGATCTTTCGAACGACTACCCTATAGTAAAGTTTTCCCCAACAAAATTTTTAAAAAATACTTCTGTGAACCCAAAATGTGAAGAATATTCAGAGTCAGAAGATGAGACAAAACCTCACCATCGTGAAGAAGGCAAAGAGGAAAAGGAAAAGTAAGAAACCCTATGAACACGTCTTAAAGTTTACACCGTTCTTGGAGCAGCAATATCCTGTAGCAAGTTGGCTGCTACCGTGCAGATGGGGAGTAGGACGAGGTACCGAGGATGTCCAATTTCAAACGAAAAAATAGAAATTTGAATCCCTTCACACGTTTGACTGGACTTGACAAATCACACGATGTAGATGAGTTCCATGACCTTGTCTCTACTCCGAGTGCCAGTTTAGGCTGCCATGTGTTGGATGTCTCTTTTCTTTGTCTTGGATCGGAATTTTCCATCGCGCTTCTTGTCTCCTTCCCGCTGTCAAACGATTAAAATACTTAGAGTGCGCGTGCATGTACCACTTCTGTATAAGCTTTTTCTATCCCTAAGTGTACATGCAAGTTGATGTCCAGGTGAAGCTGATATTTGTAGGGCATAAAGTAGTTGACCCTTAAAGATGTATTGAAGTGTGTTTGTCCAGCCATAGGGAAGAGATGGGAAGTGAAGGAGCAGAAGAATGATTGCAGTGGGACTAGTGAGCGTTGTCAAGTCTGCTCACCAAGATCCCCGAGGGCCTGAGGGCCGGAACGTACAGCTTTCTTTCACCTGCCACCAAGCGAATGACACTGCAGTCTCTGCAGAGTAACGGATTAGATTCGCGACGGCGTGAAGGAAGGTGTGCTTCTGCGGCTCGTGCTTGCACTCGGCTCGCTGCAACAAGCGAACACTGCTCAGGCCCCAAGCCCTCAGGCCCCGGAGCCCTGAGGGCTTGAGGGCCTATGCCAAAGTTTCGATGGACGGATCTCGCTCTCCAATCCCTCCCGATGTCGTCGATTTGGAATAAGCTGGGAATCTTCACGCGTAGTGGCGATCCGATCTACTACATTCATCAGCGATCCAAATGCTTACTATAGGATAGCGATCAGGTGGCCAAAGTGTGAAAGTGCGAGAGCAGCGATTGGGTACCAAGTCTTGTAAGAACATGAAACATTACAAGGCTCGGCATGGGCCGATGGTCGGTTGACATTCCTCCCATCCGGTGTTCTGGTGTTCTGTACTGGCGCTCCAAGCTTCTCAAGACGGAAGGCATATGTTGAATGTTCCCAATACGCTGGAGGCTGGAGGCTGGAGACTCCCTGCGCAGGGTCAAGGGCCTCCAGGCTCCAGGGTCCAGACCCTCAGTACCAGTCACAAAGTTGTTTTGTAGCGACGAAAGCTAGATCTGCTGAGCACAAGCCTCCCCCTCAGCGCCACCCTGAGGCTGGGTTTGGTGGCTGCCTAGAGTCCAAAAGATACTCGTTCATGGGACCATGTCATCTCATGTCCGAACTTTACAGTATTTCTCCCTCTCGGGCCTGATCCCTTTTCATCCTCGTCTGAGGACATTGGGGCCAGTCAGATATTAGAAGACGTCCTTTACTTTGTCCACTCAGTGGGAGAGACAGACGATTCGGAAAGGATATATTTCCTGCGATCTTGAGACTTGCAGTCAAATCAATCCATGGCAATACTGCACTAAACCACCATTCGCACTCCGGACCCAGACCCGTTGAGGCCGGAGAATAAGTGTCCCACCAGACCTAATATCTGCGTTCGCCGACAACAACATCTGGCCAATTCCATCCGAAGATGTCATCAAAGTGTTCACGGTCATAATTGTCAATCTCGAATCATCATCGTTCAACACAAGCAGAAAATAGACAGTCAAAAAGGTGAACGCAGACATGATGAACTTGTTAGAACCAATTAGTATTTGGATCTCCGAATCACTTTCCCTCGACTGGAAACTCGGACGTGGATGACTTGCGTTGTCTGCCAAGGAAGAAGATGTATCACAGCTGAATCTTAGCCTAGATTCCCACGGTCGTCTCCCTCGTTCACCAATCATCATGCAGCCAGCGTCAGAACGATTGTATTTAATTTGGTACTCCTCAGCCAGAGTATGGCCAAACAACGTGATCAAATTTCAGGAATTGCTCAACAGGTCGTCCGTTCTAATCGTTTTCTAGCGACGACAGCAGCCCCGCCCCGCCCATGTTGCTCATGGCAGATATGAGTACAGGTATTTTGAAGTGTGAGCTTGACAACAGCACCCAAAAGTTGGGAATTTTCCCACCTGCAGCCATTTCGTATTCCACTTTCGAAGACCATATTTAACTAGGGACAGGGTCTGACTGACAAAACCCCAGCCACATATTTCGTGCATCGTGCCTTGACGGTTCGTGCCGTAGGCTTACGAATGCCATGTTTACATCAGAGCAGTGGAAACTAGGTCACTTGATCGCCGCCAGGGCCATCACATTCAACTACTTCAAGCTCAAAGTTGCTTACTATAATCAAGCGTCAAGAGTGCTGCAAACTGCCGAACTGCAAACACGTCCCGGTGACTTCAAATCAAGGATTCGCGCTCCGTAGAAGCCGGATCGAAAAAAATCCTTTGACACTGAACGCCCGAAGGAAAAGACATGTTTTCACGACACGGCTAGCTAGATCCACACACAGACGAAAGTACTGTCAGTGAGTTCAGCTTTGATGGTTATGGAAGCTACTGAGAAACAAAATGATTCGAATGAAAAACGAGATGATTGCCGAGCTCGACATAAAGAAGTTATGGCTTTCGTACTCTAAACCCTATCTACCGTCAACTACCCCACGCCCCTTATCCGCGGTCGATCAAAATCCCCATCCGGGCCCAACTCCCGAGTGGATAACCCTCGCGATTCGACATTCATTGAGAAACTGGTCGATGGAGACCTGGGATGATGTTGACAATCTACGTTAATGCGGCCAACGTTAATGCGGCCACAGCTGGGACGTAATATAGGTATTGACAGTTAGGGATGATGGTTCTGCCGAGTACAGTGGTTCGCAAAGATGATTTCGATTACACCGACATTCATTGAGAAACTGGTCGATAGCGTCCAAAGAATAAAACTGTCTCACACCATGAGACAGGATCATCTGACAATCACGGGTACCGCTCCTCAAGACAAAAGTGATGCCATGTTTCACCATTTGCGTTTCTTACGAATAGTTGCGTGTCGACTGCACACACCTCCCCAGAGTCCACACAAAAGGGCGAGGGCTCCGCTCTCTGCCAACTTCCGCTGGTCTTTCACCCTCGGAGTCAGTAAAGCAGGCTGGGCACACCTGTGCCCAGCCTTGTAGGTCCAGAATGCCCTTCAAGATTCAAAAGGTGGATCTTCGGGAGCTCCGAAGGCCCCGAATACTCATCTGTTCACCCTATCGCCCGGGTTCACAAGAGTGAGATCCATCGGCTCGGTTCAATCAGCACAAACCAGAACTCTTAGGACAGTTATCGCTATCGATGTGCAAAAGTAAGCACATCCGCGATGGGATAGGCACGGGCACATCGAACAGGGACAACTTCAAGACAGCTCTTGCGAAATCTTTTGCCTATTTGGTAGGGTATAGGCAGAAGTCGGGACCTTGAAGGGCGCATCGAGCCTCTTGGGCAGCAGCAGCACTACGCATGAATGACAAGGTGAGCGCGGCCCTATTCGGTACTGTTAGAACACATACCGGAATGCAGGTTGCCCGAGCCAAGTCCTTTATGGAGTTGTCTGCTGGGCTTACGGACGTTGTCCCCTCAAAAGTCATTTCAAATTCGCGTGTGAGGTGTCCAACCACTAGAGAGCCGAACCCAAGGGATGTAGGGAACGTACATATCTGCATGACTACTTTGCCGGATGTCGTAAGGCCTTACCGTAAGAGCTCCACTTAATGTTCTTCCGCGAATTCAATTAAAAATCATCAAGTTCCGGATTTATGGATGCCCTGCGTGCCGCACAGCATGCAGTGTGGTGACTTCGCAGGAGTCCTTAGTCGGAGAAGATGCTTAGGGAAGGTCTGCATGCATTTCTTGTACAAACTTGTGCAAGAATTGCTGGAAGGTGGACTGATGTCTACAACATGACAACAGCGATGGCAGGTACTGGAAGGACAAGAAGATTTCAGTACTTTCTAGTCTGTACAAGGAGCATGGTGCGCGTGGCCACCTCTCGTCGTTCTCTACTGTAGGGATAAGGTAACTGCGCTGGATCTAACGAACAATACGGTACCCAGTTTTCCGCAGACAATTGCTCGTCAGGTGCGACTGCTGCGCCTAGACGAGTCATCGGGACGAGGCCTTTCGATTTCGTGTCGCCAGATCGAAAGCTATATGCGGACATGTGGGCGCTATATTCGAATGCATACGGCGCAAGCGACCACCTCCCCGCCCCATCCCAAAATCTCTCAATAAAAACGTTCCTCTTCCTCTTCCCCTTCTTCCTCATGCCCGCACGAAATTACCAGACGAGGCGGAGAGGACTGCAACAGGCGCCGATGATGCCTATGCCCCTCCCTCCTTTCGAGGCGGCCGGAGCATGGGCTCAACGAAGGCAGGCCGACGATGAGTGAGTGAGGAGGGAAAGGAAACGAAATATGCACAGTATTATAATTCTTTTCCCCTTCTCCCGATCCTATCCCTCCATCGCCGATCGCTCCCTCCAAACGCGCCTCCCATCCCCGTCCCGCCCTCTGATGATTGAGCAGAAAGCTTTGTACAGAGTAGATTCTTTCATCATCCGCCTTTTGCAAAGTCTGGACTCTGTAGTGACTCACTTCCTTTCACAAAGTCTGCACCGGTGACTCAGCAGCTCAGCAGTGAATGAGCAATTCTCCCCAAACCGGCAATTAGCACATGCATGGGATATTCCCCTAGGCCCATAAATGCCCGCCTGTTACCCAGTACAGCCGAGAGTGCTGAACCAAGAAATGAAATAATATGTATATGCAGTACAGTATGGACAGCGAACATTCTGCTCAAAAGTCTCGAGCGGGATCGGAGGTCAGGCTACAGGCCAGCCCACGGAAGGGAAATGAGCCTCGCAGGCCCTTGCTTCTGTGGGGCCGAGTAGAGTAAAGTGAGGTTGAAGATCACTGTCCAATCGAGTGCTGTGCAGGACTGTAATCTCCCCTAGGGTTATCTTTCGGTAGAGTAGAACGGAAAGGAGGATTGTAAATTGAAGTAAAGCAGAATAGAGTAGCAACGTGCTAGGGTAGGGATGGGTTGGATTGGGTTGGGTTGTTAGCTGCTCTGGATGTGGAGTGAAGGGTAGAGTAGTGGAGAGCAGAGCAGACAGATCGTGCAGAGAAACTTCGCTCTCTTTCCGATGGGCGACGGATGGCATGAGATGGGTATGGTGCCGAGTTTGTCGCATTGGAAAACAGGTGTCGGCATCGACGAAGATCGGTGAGAGGCTTGAGATTGTGATTTTAAGGTTTGACTTGATTGACTAGGACCCCTTTGTATATCACCAGGTTGACTTTGACCCAATTATACAATATCGACCACCACTCTCACGCTGACACGTGACATCTGCCCATACCGCATCTTAACACGCGTGATAAATATATTGTTATTATTTCCTCAGTCTCATAGGAAGATAAGATGATCATGTCTCTCCTCTTTGATCCTCAAGGGCAAAGTATAATAACAAAACGGATGGGAAGACCCCATCAAAGCGTACAAGGATGGAACCAAACCGGTAACATGGGGCTAGGCTCCTCTTTGATCAGGAATTGCTTAACATATTCTTCCCAATGTTCACATCCATTCTAGGTGTCATTCAGATACGTGTTTATATCTACAGATAAGCATTGACTCATTTTCTTTCTTTCGCTTGTACTCAACATCAAATCTCCTTCAAAGTTATTTTCTGAACAAATTATTTCTTAGAAACCTGAATAAAAGTTCACTGAATGTGTTTTGCCGAAAGCTTCATTCTTCGTTCCATTTTTGTGTACCCCTGCTCCTTTCAAAATATTCTCAAAGAATCGGATTCTTTTATCCAAATATCATTTGGTGCTTGAAATATATACATTAAGTAAATTACAGTATTAATCGACTTTGAAATTATATTCGACAGTAATTGTTGTTCGATAACATTGTGGAGATCAGTTAAATAGCACAAGGCTGTGTGGCTCATGTCGCTCTTAACAAGCTCTCAATGCACAATATGTTCTGACCAAGTAAAGTGTCCATATCCAACAAGATAATGAAATCTTTAAACATTCTTGATTTTTTCTGAATGGTATCTTCATCATACTAACTTGGTTACTCTTTGAAAGTAGTGATGTTATTTCTTGGATGTTATGGTTGGCGACATACTAGGCGACATGGGGTATCACTCTCTTTAGATTACTCTACTTTCCATTGCTCTACATAGAGCACTAGCTGGTGTAATTCATAGGAGAGCAATCACGTTAGGTGATGCTTCTTTGGATGCTCCTGTTGTTTGTAGACCTTTTGACTTGGATAGTTCAGATATCTTAGGTGTTGTAGGACATATTTCCAGTGTGATATTATTGGGACTAGCCCCATGTTACCGGTTTGGTTCATCCTTGTACGATTTGATGGGGTCTTCCCATCCCTTTTGTCATTATACTTTCTCGGATGTTATGGTTGGCAACCTTGTACAAACTGATCTCCCTGTCAAATCAGTCATCATAATGTGAATGACATACATTTGCTATTTATTAACAAAACTAACATTGCATATTTCTCTCCGTTTGCTACCAAATCATTTTTCTGGCACAAACAACATATAATACTTTAATTTACAAACTTAAATTTGTCACACATTTTTTTTCAAAAATTAGAATCTAAATATTCGACTACAATTATCTTTTCAGAACTGCTTTTCCAAAACATATCTTGTTCACAAAAAAATTATTCTATATACCAGACAACTTAAAGATACATTTTCACTATAGATCATGTTATTTTTTCCCTATGTGCATGTAAATATTTTAGGGATGCTCTTATAGTATTTTTTTCATATTTTGAATGATTTTCAAATTTATCATTTGAAAAATCGTAAGTCTCTTTACATTTTGAAATGATATAAATATAAAACAAATGATTGATCTATTTTATAAGAACTGACGTTTAGTTTAAAATATTCTTAAGATATTTTGTTAACAATTTATAGCAATTTGTTAACATTTTTATCGTAACATTGCAACAAAATAATTTTTTTTGAGATGTAGAAAGTAGACAAAGATATTGAAGATGTTAATGAAATTCATATGTTCTTCATATGAAGAAAATTGTAACATGCTTCCTACTGAATTCATATGTGTTGTTGACTCTAAATCTATAATCCACTATGAGTTAAATTTAAAAGATATTGTTAATATAAATTAATATAAAATGTACTAGGTATAGTTTAATTATACTTGCTTGACTTTTCTAATGCCATCAAGCTTTTTCCAACAATACTTCACTTGATAATCTCTCTTATTGCATAAAAAACATAAACATCAAATGACATTTTTTACCATGACAAATATGACTACATGATGTTTATATCCAGATCCTTTTATGAATTTTTTATTTTATTTTTTAAATGGATGTGTTATATTTTTGGAATAAAGTACACTTGCATCATAGCTAGAGCAAATTTGACTTACTTTTTGTTGTTGAAGCATCATTGCATGATGTGATAATACCTTTATAATAATTTTAAAACTATTTATTCCTAATACTTTCTTAACAAAAATTTAAATTTTAAAAAACAAATCAGAGAAAGAAATCAAAAACTTAATTGCAGTTACTTACCATGATTCAAATTTTTTTTAAAATCAGGTAAAGAGGTAAACAAATTAATTGCAGTTGTTTGATATCAACAAAAAAAATCAAGTTTGGATATCTTTTGAAAAAAAGACTGAAATTTATTGATGTGATCTCCAAGATTATCACCCTATAACTTATGAAGTTTATGATTCAATTTTACGTTTTAAAAAAATCATTTTATTATTCTAGAAGATAATGATAAATTTTGTTCAAGGTTTTTTTATTTTGATTATTTGTTAAAAATGACTTATAATTTTTGAATACATGTGAAAATATTGTTTGTTGAGATAATTATTGTAATGTTAGGAAAAATATTGCAATGATTATCCATCAATGTGTTGATATTTAATTGAAAATTATAATAAAAATATAATTATATAGTTCTCCATGAATGCAACAATAAAAACATGCTTTGAGGTCATGATTGTGAACCTGTGTATTTTAAAATTCAATATTCATGTCAAAATGAATAATATTTCACTTATCTATATACAACTCTAAGAACAAACTTTTCATGGAATATATATTTCATATTTAATTTTTCAAAATATTGATTAATATTGTTTCAAATTTTTTGATTATATATGTTTTGAAAAAAATCTTTAGAAGAACAAATACATATGAAGAGAAAAGTGTTTGATTTTGCTTTAGTAATTAGTTCTAATCATATTTAATATTTATGATTATTTATTTGATTTTTAATAAAAATATGTATGTTTGAAAAATGATTCTTTGATTTATTTCTGATTTCAACTTACATGTAAGAAATTATTTTTTTACTGATCCATAAAGCATTAATTTTATTTCTACATTAGATGTTTCAAGGCTTATGTTAGTGAATTTTCAAGTTTGATGCTTATGATGTAGATTTTGCAGATGTAGGTTATATGTTCTTATTGATCAATATAATATTGTCTAGGACATAGTAAGAATTATTACATGCATATTTATTTTGAGGTGATAAATAGGATAGATATATATTTTATCGTATATTATTCTCAAATTTGAAAATAATAAAAGTTCGTATATTTCTTTTTCATTATGAAAATTTAAATTTTTAATGCAAATTTAAATATTTTCTTTGTTTCAAATTTTATATTTAATTTGATAACTAGAGCTGAAGGAGCTAAGTCTTATGTCTTTAATATAGTTTTCTTAATATTCAAAACCAAAATAATCTGATCATTATATTTTACAAAAATGTAAACATAAATTCATGAATGCACATCGAGACTTATCCAATGTGCACATGAGGCAAAAACACAATTCTCTTGCTAGATGTGTAAGATCCGAGAAGTAACATGAAACTTGTTTTTTATTCTAACGAGTCCCGCCCTAACCAATAGTTGTTGAGAATGCGGCTAAAGATACAACTATTGATATTGACGGGCTGCAAGAGGCTCCCCTCTGTTTCGTCCACATCAGAGACCTCTTTACAATTTCAGTTGGTAGGGAAGAAGCAAAGAGGAGCGGAAGAAATCAAAATGACTGAAAATGGCAAGTTACAACTTTGGAGAACCTGAGGACGAGGAGATTGGCGACTTAGTCAAGCTGCTACTAAGGGATAAAACCCCTACTGTAGGTGGAATAACATATGAGATAGTGAGAGCTTGCTGGTCGTGGATCAAAAAAGACGGTAGGAACCTAATGCAAAAGTTTTGGGAAGATGGGGTACTAATTGAAGGAGTTCTAGTGGGGTTTTCAAGTTTTCCCAAAGGTGACGATCTTACATCACAGAAGAATTGGCGTCCCGTAAATATGCTAACAATAACCTGTGTGAGCAAAATTGTGACAAACCGTCTCAAAGCAATAGCTGACCAACTAGTGGATTGTCAGCAAACCGGGTCCATTGAAGGAAAACGCATAATCGTCAATGTATTGCCTTCAAACTAGATGAGGATTATGCAACGGATGATCAACCAATCATTTTCATATTCATGAATTTACTAAAACTTCTGATAGAATCTTACATGTGGGATGCGTTTAGAATAATGTGCTTCAAAGAGTAGTTTATTCATTTGGTGAAGGGTATAGTCACATCATCCTTCTCCAAGGTACATAGTAATGGCTTACTTACAACGAAGATTGAGATCGCAAGAGGTGTGAGGTCCCCTTGCCCCACTTCTCTTCTCATTAACAACTCAACCTCTTACAGTGTTCCCGAGCAAAGGAATGGGATGACGGGAGATTAGAAGGGCCCCATGGATAATGGATATACCTTGTTACATAAACTTTTCGTTGACGACATGGATTTTTTTATAAGAGGAGCCAAGGAAAATTTGGAAGAGGCAAGGAAGATAATGTGCATCTTCGAGAGAGTATTTGGAGCCCAACTCAATTATGAAAAATCGCTTTTATTACCACTAGCTTTACACGCGATCCGGGGTGGATCGAAGAAACTAGTTGCAAGGTTGGAAGAGAAGGGGAGATCTTTATTTACCTAGGTGTTCCAATCTGCATCAAAGTGTTTCGGAGAAGGATAGCGGAACACTTGCCAAAAAAGCTCAGAAATGAGTATTCTACTGGACGCATCAAGCGAGGTCATTCTGCTATTAAACGTACGCAGAGTCTTCTAGATTACCATTTGATATACATTGCACTTCTAGAAGGAGGATACAAATTGTTGAAAGCCGAGTGAATACGTTTTTTTCGGAAAAATTCATAAAGAAGTAGGAGCAAAATAACACGCTCCAGGTGGAAGGAATTTTGCAAATTTAGTAACCAAGATGGTATCAATCTAAGGCTCGTTTGTTATGAGATCATGCTATCAAGATGGAGTGTGTGTACAAAATAATTACCCAGGTACACATTGTTGAAAGCCGGGTGCATACGCTAGTGAGGAAGGATCTTTGTAAACCTAGTATTCAAGATGGGATCACAACGCCCTTTTTTTTAAGAGATCATGCCCTTAAGATGGAGTGCGTGTCAAGAATAATCAATCAGTTTGACACTGAGTGAATAAAATTGGGGTAGAGATGCTGAACAAAAAGCTAACCAAAGGAGAACACAAGTCGTAACGCAAGGAGTGTCACCCAATTGACGGCTTCCGACCGATCTAAAAGAGAAAAATGTGAAATAAAAAATGCTGCAAAACTTTCTTCGAAGCTGATACAGCATAAAGGCGTCACTTCAGTTCGACATTAATGCAAGCAATATACTTAGTTCACTTACTTCATGAGAAGGGCAACATAAATTAGAGAGGACTGTCTAGCAATGGACTCATCAGACTCAAGAGTCGGTGGAACTACCTCTACAAGTTGCCTAGATGCACACCTGGAACTCTCGTAACGATACCCTTGCTAGATTAGGTAATTTGAGATTTGCTCGCTGGAGCTCTCTTCACCGCCACCGTGGTGCTAAGTGTTTTATTCGGAGTCAAATTGTCAATAACACCTACGGTGATCTCAATCCGAATCTCCAGAAGTTGGATACTGAGTTGGGGGTGATTTACCATAATATTTATAAAGACTGAACGCGTTCCATCACCTTTCCCCCAAAAAAATAAAAAAATTGAAAAAATGCCAACGTACTGTAACCAATGGGATGTTTCAGTCGCAAAGGACTTTCCGAGAGACCACTGCACAGAATTGTCGAGAATCTTGAGGATAGACTAGTCCAGAACTTCAGACATCAACTATTCCACTACATGGCAATATATTTCCTGATTCTCGGATGAACTCCCCTCGGCGGAACAGATTAAAGGTACTATCGTTAGACTAGGGGCTGAGGTGTTCTGCTTACTTGGCCCTCATCACGTGGCACCTACGTGGCGATAAATTCACACTCCTACATCTTCCACGAAGGGGGAAGTTTTGGGATCATGCCAAGTCTTCAAAAGCCAATCAGACGAGGACATCACAGATGATGAACTGATGTATGGACCCACTAGTTGAAAGTATTTGCAAATCTTACACGTGTCAAATTTATGCCAACTACTCAAGCTTAAGATCCTACGCCAGTATATTCTCTTAACTATTCGTCTTCTACAAGTTCTCGGGGTAAGCTGGGTAACCCGGTATGGTTGGGGTTCTCTCTGGCTGGCCTGGTTTTGCTATCTGTTGCCCGTTTCGATACAATGGTAACTTTGGGGATGCCGGTGCGGATGTAGTGACAAGGGTCAGCAACCGAGGATAATGAGTTCCTTATTGGGCGTAATGCTGACAATTAAAGACCACCTGGGTTCTACCCAGGTGAATCTCTGGGGACAATTTCTTGCGCTAATAAATGAAGCGATGGTGAAAAGAAACTCTTATAGTATTTAACGAGGGCAATTGGAGTAATTACGGTGCGGTTTTAACTAGAGCGGTTCCTAGAC
This sequence comes from Marchantia paleacea, assembly GCA_014180765.2. Taxonomy (NCBI): domain Eukaryota; kingdom Viridiplantae; phylum Streptophyta; class Marchantiopsida; order Marchantiales; family Marchantiaceae; genus Marchantia; species Marchantia paleacea. Next base: position 662,236 of record MUAA02000128.1, read on the forward strand.
GCCCGGTTCCTAGGATAACCCCGAAATTTAGGGTTCCCTCTTAGCCCTTAATATAGAAGGGCTCACTGCGATAGACGTGGACAAGCGTTGGAAGCCACGTGGTGGCTGGCGGTGGCGGCGCCCATCCCCTCGTCTCAAAACCGGATCCGGTCTTAGCGAAAAGCTGCAATGGGCACATTCCCCGGCACGATCGGCTAGCAGTCACCAAAACGGGAGGAAGGTCACCGGATGGAGGGACGGACCTGCTTACATGCTATTCTCTCTCGCTCACTTCGACTTGGAAGTCGGGCGGCGGAAGGTCCCAATTTCAGGGGCCCAGTAAAATCGCGCAGTAACAGGCCCCTCTCGCCTATAAGATTTACCGCACGAGGGTGGTTTCACCCCAGCGTCCCTGTCCTCTGAGTGCTAGTGGTTTGCGAGCGAGCAAACCACTGCTCGGGCACTGTGTTGTTCGGCAAATCCTTACTTGTCCGGGGCTGGGCTGACTCGGGCTGGGCCTGCAGTGTGTTCTCATTTCCCTCTTGCGCTCTCGCTCGCTCTCCCCTTCTCTGCCTCTGCCTCTGCTTTCCCTCGCTCTCGCTCGCCCCCTCCTCCCCTTTTCCCTCCAGCCCTGCCTGCCTGCCAGCCTCCCCGTCCCGTCCCCGCGACCACCACCCCCTTTGCCCGCAGTGAGAGATTGCGTTGTGTTATGTTGCTCTCCTTCTTGTTCGACCCTCCGGCCCTCTCTCGGATTTGCCTCCATACAGCAGAGCGAGCACACACACAGTGGAGTGGTGTGAATAAGGAAATAAACGAAGGAGTGGAGTGAAGGGATGGAAGGCGAATAGGAGTAGGAGCAGAAGTAGCATAAGAAAACGAAGAAGAAAGAGGAGGAGACGAAGAAGTCGGCGAAGTGACGAGTGGGAGCACCAGCTTAGTGTAGTGAGGAACAGGTGTTCGGGAGTTTTGGTGAGTAAGATCGATAGGTGGTGCTCCACGAGAGATCGGAGAGTGGTCGCAGGAAGTGTTTTACCTGCTGTTTGTGTCGATTCTTGCTTTATAGCGGGTGGGAGATAAGGTTCCTCTGTCGCCGCAGGCATCGGGCGCAGTGGCTGTTTGCATGCAGCTCTCAAAGCAATTGAAACGTTGCGTCGGGTGGTGCATTTTTAACATCATTGTGACATCGTTCGTGTTCTGCGGTGCGTCAGGTGTACCGGGTGCCTCCGTTGGAGCTTTATCTTCCTCGACTTGCCTCGAGTTTAAACGAGGACAATTACAATCCAGGGAACTACGAAGTAGGTTACGGGAGGCGACTTCGCTCCTCAGCCTTCCAGCCCTCTGGCCTGTCACTCGGACGGCCACCTTCCAGAATGCTCCCACAACCAGGTCAGTCTCCCGCAGCATGTTCTTAGTAGCACTACTTTCTCTTTACTTAAGCTGGGAAGTATAGTGGACTAAACCCGGATTACTTTTGTGTAGGGTTTGATAGCAGTGAAGCAGAAACTCAGCAACAAGCCCAATCTGCAGGCATTCCAGTACAGGGTGAATACATGTTGCCACACACCCAATTAGAGCTCGGCCACTCCATGGTGCGTTACAACTTTTCCCCTGTCACACTTTCTTTCTCTCCCTCTCTCTCGTTATGGTCATCCCGATCGGATCCCCCATACAGTTTATTCAATGTTTCTTTCTGGTTTGTGCAGGCTCAGCAGGGTGGCCGACAGTTTCCTTTTGCAGATCCTTATTTTGGAGGGATAGTTGCAGCATATGGTCCTCAGGCAATGGTCAGTACATTCTAGTTAATGCTTACATGACTTCCGTTTCCATGTTTATCGGTCATGTGTTGAAATCAATTTTCTTGTGAACAGATCCACCCGCATATGTTGGGGGTGCAACAAGCTCGTATGCCTTTACCATCAGAGTTGATGGAGGAAGAACCAGTCTATGTTAACGCGAAGCAATATCATGGTATTTTAAGGCGCAGACAATCGCGTGCCAAGGCGGAGTCCGAGAATAAGTTAATAAAGTCCAGGAAGGTAATTCAAGCGTTCTTTCACCTTTGCACTTCTTCGTTCCTAGGGTCTACGTTGGAGGCGTCTTCCACATGGTCTTACTGTCCGTTTTATTGATGCAGCCTTATTTGCACGAGTCCCGTCACCTGCACGCTCTGAGGAGAGCCCGGGGTTGCGGAGGAAGGTTTCTCAACACGAAATTGAAGGAAGATTCCAAAGGAGAAAATCACAGATCGACTGAAGGACAATCGTCCGAAGGTACCGATTCTCAGGCCTCTCACTCAGGCCAGGGGCTGATATCTGATGGAGGAATGGCACAGTATCACGCGGGAATTTTGACCCACACTGGGCATGTGGGTATGATTTCAGGGAATTCGTCCGGAGGTTACCACAGTCACCATCAGCCCCAGGGATTTCATTCGTCAGCTTTTCATCCTCTGCCCGGAGGAGGAGATGGGAACGACAGCGCGCAAAGTTCCCAACAGACAGCCGTGGCGACTCAATGAAGCTGCGGCCCAATGAAGGGTGGGCGAGGTGTGTGGGTGAGGTCTGGGTGAGCACCCATAAGGCACCTTGAGATGTAAAATGTGTTGACGTCTAGTATTGATGTCTTCTCTCAACCTGAATTATCATCCACTCGATCGACAGTCAAATGTTGGGGTCTGGGCGATGTCCTCTCGATCATCGCCCATCAGTTCAATATTTGATACGAGTTGCAGATAGTGTTACAGGCTTCAAAGCAGTATATGGGAGGTGTGGTCTCTCTTGGTTCTGACAGAGGTAGAGAACAAAAGCTGCGGTAGGTTCTTGCATTTTTGTTATCAGCAAGAGCCCCTAGTCTCGGAATCCACTCTTTTAGACCAAATTCCCGATTTCGTTGAGGGCAGAGAGTCTACAACATACAGCGCAGGCACATTTCGGAGCTGAGCTGAGAGGGTGTTGTAGTCTGCACCTTACTGTTCCAGAACCAGGAATGGGGTCAAACATGTGATGGAGGTTGACCTTCAGTTGGAGATGGTGGTTGTCAGGAGAGCAGAATGTCTGAGGTCAGTTTTGAGTTAAGCCAAAGTTTTTTTTTTTCTTTTTTTTTTCCCCAAACTTTCTTAATTTCGAAGCTTCTTTTTCCTTTCTCCGAAATAGTGTAGAGCTGGTAGAGTGAGGTATCCACCTCTTGGTCGTACACCACCTGGTTCTAGATTCAGGGACATGACCTGTGTAGAGGTCGCTTGTACATTGGTAGAAGTAGTGTTATGTCCCTTGATGGTTTATACACAGAATTCAGGGAGGAGTGTCAAATTCGACTTTGGAGTAGATGTAGACTTGTGTTGCGTTTTCTCTTCTGTACGTTTATGGAGAGGGTGAAGTGCACCCCATGTGAGAGGCACAGGTGTTTTGAGAGGCAACGCCGTCTTTCTTTCCCTGCAAATGAGTTGTACAAAAAATGGCGACAAGCGCCTCCTTTTTTAATACAGTTTCTGTAAATTTTTCTGATATACAGTGCAATGGAACGTTGTATGACTTTTTACTCCGTTATTTTCATGTAGTCAGGAAGGAAATGTGTTGTGTCAATGTTGTCAAAGAACTCTTGCAACGGCTGCAATGGAATTTGAATAAGTCCAGTGATGCAGCAAAAATCTTCTAAACATACGTTGTGCACCTTTCCCGTACTTTTGTTACTTGGTTTCGTATTTTCCACGTTTAAACTTCGCTAGATCTACTTGAGAATGTACAGTTTTCATCATTAGAAGCTCCTAAATTTTAACATGTCGCAGGGGATCTGAGTTAGAGGAGTTGACTATTATCTTGTTAAGTTTTTGCCTAAAGAAGATTCTAGGTCGAACTTGAGTTTGTGGGAAATAAATGGCTTAGATGAAGTATGGTAATAGAAAGACGTTAGCAGGCTCTTAGAAGTTTTAGATACGCAGATATATACTACTCTTTGACTGAAACTGGAGATGCAGAAAACGAGTAGCGAAGTTAGACTCGCTCGACCTCTTCAGTTTTTGAAATGTCCTCACAACATTTTGTCTAATGCTGTGCGGTCATTCATCTCAATTTCTGATGAAGAGCAAGAGAAGAGTTATGTCTCCTCTTTGTCACTCATGGAATCTCACTCTCTCTCTCTGACACACCTGACATATTACTTGTGCTTCAATCGTGCTCTCTTAGTACTTGTTAGTACGCCCTTTTCTCAAATAAAACAGTGCTTCGTAGTTTATCTCTATTCGAGGTGTTCTCGATGTGGTGATATTCACTCGCCTTGATCCGAGTCCCAAATCAGCCGCACCTTTTGAATCGTATCTCAAGTGCTCGACAAATCTGGTGATTCCCTCAGCTCGCCAAATTTGATTTTGAAAAGGAGGTAATCATTACATAATCGGCACCGTTGACTGTGTACACAGATGCACGTTTATGCTTTGTAGAAACTTTCATCGGTACTGAATGAGTTAATCATCAGTAGCAAAACACCAAACCTTGAAAACCTGTCCTCTCAGGCACCCAAACATATGTGATTTTTAGACAACTGAACTGTTAAAGTTCATTCCACATGAAAACAACGATTACATACATGAAGAGACTGGTCACAGCCTACATTAAATTCTTCTGATCTTGCAGTTACACTTCTGAAGCCTTCCTACTAACAGACCTGACACACGTACAGGCGATATGTCACTGTCCAGTTTTGATATTCATGGACGACACCATGGACCGTGTGGTTAATACTTCATTAGCAACTATCTTCCGGTGTTGGAATAATCATCACCAATCAGCGCAAAGTCGGACTTAGAATCGTAGACACTAATAGCCATTTCTATTTCATTTGCTGATTTCCGTAGCGAAGATGTCAAATATTCGAGATTAAAATGTACATGTTCACTGTGAACTCCATCCGATCACATCGCATACACTGCGATATCGATCATATCATGCGCACACTTAGATAACTAGAAGTGCCAGAACATTCTAAATACTTTACAACAAGGGATTCATAAATCAATTCTCACTGGCCATAGCCCATAAAAAGAGCCTTCTGATCTTGCACTTTAATTTTCTCGAGATTTCCTACACTACTGATCTGCCACATATTTACAGGACTAGTTACTGCATGATAGTGCTTCTTCTGCTCCACTCAATGTCACTATAAATCTCGACTCCCGCAAACTGGATCGATGAAAAACTGATTACTCTCCTGACACAGTGAAATAACATGACTGTGAACCTGTTCAAAATGGTTGAAGAACAGTTGTTTGGAATCTTGTCAGAAGTTTAGGCTTAACGTGCTTCCATTGTAACTGAATCCGGTCTAAACTTTCCAATGTGTAGACTTGTTCTGTAACCCTGCATCAATGTCTAGTGGCCATACATAAAATGCTCAACGTTGCAAGTGACTGAGTTCCAAAGTAATGTTTAGCTTTCATGTCAACAGATACCCCCTTCGAAAGATCTGATTTATGATCTGAATTATTCCTGAACTGCAACACAGAAAGAAGTCTAAGGTTGTTCATCGTTAAATCGCAAGGACTTTCTGGAATACTAGTGATATCAAGGAATGCCTGAAAGTCGTCACGGACTCTTGCACCTCCTTCATTCTGTCTTTGAACCTAAATCAGCAAAATATCCTCAGAATGTTACAGTTATCTGTTGAGACTTGGATTGCATGCTTCAATGTGTCCTGGATATCAATTTCAACTGAATCAGAAGCATGTTAGTTGATGAACGACTTGAGGTGAATTCGAGCCCTGTTCCACGACCTTTCAGACATTCCAATCTCTGCCGTTCGCGGGTCTGTACACTCGTTCGTATATACTGGACACTTGGAACCTTGAAACTAAATGATCAGTGTTCAAAGATCACACTACGGGAGATATACTTTTAACTCTCAAGGAGTACTGTCTCTTTTCCCTCTACTTATATTGTATCTTCTTCAGATGCTCAAGCTCATTCAATTGACAATGCTAGTAAATGGAGAGTTTGTGTTCATCAGGCTTTGGCAGACATTCAATTCAGTGCACTTATCAAGTAGCGCGACGCAAGAAAGCCACTCCGTCAATCTGTTACAGCAAATTTTGGCTAACAATATATATGCTGTCTTTGTTCCTGAGATCACTCACCTGTCTAAATGATTTCGTTTCTAGTTAGTGATAAAGTTAATTTGGAAATTTTGTTGTTAGTTAGCTATGGAATTATTGATTTTCTTTCTTTTGAATGCTCTTGTACACTGAACTTTCTATGATGCTGAGAGGTTTGATTATCAGTACAAGGTTATGAGGCAAAGATGGTAGTTGATGAAGTTGTTGTCATTATGGAAGATTTATGAAAGAATTAGATGTCAGGTCTTAGTGCTACCAACATTGCACCTCATGTAGTTAAAAAGGTAAAGGTAGTTTAGAACGCCGGAAGCCGTTTGCAAGGCAAAGGGCTGGCCTTTGTGGGCATACCCGTCCAGAATCAGCAATTTGCAAAACAACTATTAGCACTTCGGTATCTTGTAGCAGTGGCTGCAATGATCAAACCCTAGTCGCTTTGCAAAGGGGATTTCAAGCTGACCCACTGCAGTGACCAATATTCGATACACATCACTATAAACTAGTAGACGCTTGAAGTTATAGTTTTAGATCAGGGTGAGACTTGATTCCCGTGTATATTACATTCTCTTCCGTTCTGTTTGAGAAACTTAAACATTACTAAAAATATCTTTGAGAATGATTCGACTGTTCGACTTAGATGAATTGTTCTTCAAATATTTTACGCAACATCACACTGATACATTTTAATATAAATTTGTCTTTAATCTTGGTTTAAACTGACTTTTGGGAAAAAAAAAACGTAAATAAATATTACTAGAATCTTATGAAATTTTTTTAATTTAAAATTCAAGGTAATAAAAATATTAATTATTTACAAAAACTATAAAAAGATAAAATGATGTGATATACTTTTTTACAACATAATTTATAATAGTTTCAACAAAACAATACAAAAAAGTATTTTTTAAGTTGCTATGATGAACAAGTGTTGTTCAAGTTTGATTGCGCAAAGAGAAATAATATAATTATATATATAATATTTTAATTAATGTGTTATTTTATACAACAACATTGACCATGTAAAGAGAATACAGATTGACCAAACTTTTGTGCACTAGATGATTAAGGAATTCTTTATTGAGGACAACTCAAGGCACTATTGAGCCATACCAAAAGAATGTCAAACCATTGCCAAAATTCTTAACAATAATATTTAAATGGTATATTTGTTATTTTTTGAATAAACTAACATAGTTTGTTGCAACAATAGACAGTATTGTAATTAAGATAATTAGATTTAAATGTTTTAAAATTAACATCATTGTACATTTCATCAATCTACATATATAATTTTGATCATCACATATTTAATTTTGGTAATCTAAAATCTTGCTTAGTATGCAATATATGTTAAAATAAATTTTGACCTAAATTTTTGAAATTTTTTTATAGCCGTTTATAATTTTTAAAACTAAAATTTATTATCATATATGATAAAATTTCAAAATTTAAAAATTAGAAGTCATAATTTTTTTTAAATATTAAAAATATGTATTTAAATTAAAAAAATCATTTACAAAATATATTAACTTATACTATTAAAAAAGTTAATTTAAATGAAAAATAATTTATATTATTTTATGTATAAATATAATTTAAAGTGTAATTTTATAAATTAATAATAATAATAATAATAATTTTTATTCTTAAAATATTAAACTTATTTATTTTCACTACTTTGAGTTGTGATATATATATATATTTAATATTCAATGTATATAGATTCATATGTAGACCAATTTATATATCTTGACTATATGTGACATAGAAAACATGAGACCTTTAAAAACTTCAATTTTGTTATATACTTCTATAACTTGTATGTTTGACCTAAGATCATTTACAAAAAAATTGATTTGATATCAAATTCTTCAACATTTCAGTTTATTTTCTCAAATGTGATTGATTCATGAATGCAATTTACATTGAAACATGGTATTAAATACAAAAAATAAAAGGTTTCAATTAGAATGCTAGATTGAAATAATATCAAGATTAAATTTATTTATAAAAATATCAAAAACAAATATCTTTTAATAATTTTTATTTATTTATTTATAATATATAAAATAAATTAAAATTTATGAACCCAAACAATATCTTTGAACAATTTGGTCTAAAGTTCAAAATATTATCTAAAACATAAAATTTAATTTTAAAAAATGAATCTTTTTGCATGTATATTTTTTTCCACATATTATAGAATGCAAATCCTTGCTTAAGCATATTATTTTACTGAAAAATGTAATTTGACAATAAGAAATTCATGAATAGTGCAATTTTTAAAATTGATAAAACATATTTTTGATACACTAATTTCATCAAGTGATGCTAGCATATTGAAGGTGTTATATGAAATTGCAAGTTTGATTGAATAAAAATTATTTTATATCATGAATATTTTGCACAATAAATTTTCTAAAAAGCAAACGGCTAGACCGTTTGTGACAAAAAAGTTATTAAACCAAAAAAGATGAACACAATCAATCAACATAAGTAACTTATATTAAATCATACAATATATTTTGATTATTTTTTCATATATAGTTAAAAAAATGAATAACTTTGTGTAAAATGTAGGTCTGAAATAGTAATACACTGTTAGGAGTTAACTCAAGTCTTGAGTAACTATGGTTAGTTTGACTATATTTAGTTAGACTAGTGCTAGGGCTGGTACTACTATATAAGAGGGCTGACAGAAGCTCTCTGTGACACAATTAGGGTTATGACTCTGTGTGTTCCGTGGACGTAGCCTCAGTGAGGTGAACCACGTATTTCCTCTGTCGACTCTTGATTGCATGTTTGTTTCTCAATGTATTCATGTTTCGGACCTACAATTGGATCGTCATGTTAAGCGATTGATTGATTGATTGGGTCATGGATGAGGAATTGGCTGCCCGTAGAGAGCAGAGCTGATATGCGGAGGTAAGGAGAACTGGCTGGACGAGGGCAGGGCTAGCGTTGCATTGCTGCTACTGTTGGGAGCATGGGTACAGTCATGAGTGGGATTTTGTTGCACTGCAAGGGTAGACGAATATAACAGCTGCCCCATGACAGCAACAGTGGCTGTGGGTGGTTTTGCTTGTGCCTGAGTCTTGGGTAGACTTTTTGGTGGTGTGGGATTATGAATGGTGCAAGAAACTGCATCTTTGACAATCTTTTCAAATGAATAGGTAGTGCGGAATCGTTGGAAAAATTTTGGACTAGATTTGAAGGCAGGGGAGCCTTTGAGAAGAGTGAGCGGCGGATGGAGTAGAGAGGCGAGGTGGTAGAGGGATTTTTCTGCAGGGACGACGAGCTTTGGATTAGCTGCTCAGCTGGAATAGGGCAGATTGGGTGGAGAGGCTGGAGGTACCGGCGGTGGTGAATTGAGATGGAGATGCGATAACCGCAACTCCGAGTTCTAATTTGTGAATATACTTTCCTAATGTTGGGAGCCTGGGCTCTTCCAAGCGCTTCCATGCTCTTGGTTCTATGATGATTTTACTCTCTGGTCCCAACATCTAAAGAGAAGGGCCTCTTTTGAGGGCCAACCGCTTCAGTTATATGTGGATGTGATATTTCACTCGCTCTAAGATCTTTCATACTTGTCCAAACTCTTGATTGCCATTTGGTAGTTGCAGTTTTGGAGCACGAGAATCGGCTTGCAAATCTCGGAAAAAGTCTTCCAGTCCGTAGAACTCCTCCTCATGCTGAGACTTTTGGGATGAGGGACTCTTTGTTTCCGAGCTGAAAGTATTCCACTAAGGACTTGCACGTCTACTCGAGTCATACTTGGCACGGATGTTTACATCGACCAATGTTTGATAAGTAGCCTTTATTTGTAAAAAACTTTTTTTGTGCATCTCGTTCTTTATGACGTCGGGGTGGAATTTGAGAGCAAGTTTCCTATACGCTTGCTTGATTTTTTTCTCAGAAGTTGATCGGGAAACCCCCAAGATTTTGTAAAGATCATCTACGGAAGCGCATATTCTTGTCCTCCTCTTCCATGCTGTTGTGTACGTCCTCCTAATTGGCAATGAGAATTCGTTTCGATTCAACACACCTGAGTAAATTTACTCCCTCAGCTCCTTAAAGAATTCCCCCTGCGCTTCTTCCTTTCATAATCCAACCCTTGAGCCCTAATTCACCCCGACCACAAGATCTTGCATATTGCGAGGTCCGGTAGGATAGATAAGAAGGAAAAGTTGTAGCGGGAGTGGGCAAAAACGGATGTATGAGGCTTGAAATCTGCTTTGGGAAATTTTGAATATTGTTGTAACATGGCGAGTTTCAAATATGCATAAGTGGAACTATGAGGAAAAGGTGGTCAGATGAGATGAGGAGAGGCAATTTTGTGTTTGCTGGGTCAAGGAAGGAGCGAGCTGCGGTACTTCGGTGAGATTAGGCTGTCACATTCGTGGGGAAAGGATTTTTCGTAAGCATCTTTGCGTTGGAGTGGATTGGAGGCGGGACGGTGTGTTTGAGGACTCAAGAGCAACAATATCTCTTGTGGTTTAGGGATAATTTGACTGAGATAAATTTCCATTTTACTCATATGAGTGGAAAGAAGTCAAGTTTGGAGGTTCCATCTAACAATCGAATGACACAAGGGACGAGTTCAGCGCATAGACGAAGCAAGATGGTAGTCATGAAGACAAGAGGAGCCGGATTTGACATTGTTAAATACGATGGATGTGGTGACTATCTTCTGTGGGAGAGTCAAGTCAAAGGCAAGTTGAAGGCTTGCGGTTTGGGCAAGTCATTGAGGTCTAAACCCTCTACATTCAATGATGAAGACTGGAAGGACCTTCAGGAGCAATCAGCAAAGAGGAGGGGATCACTCGTCATCTCACCACAGTTTATACTCCACAACAAAATGCTGCTTCTGAGAGGCTCAACTGAACAGTATTGGAGAAGGTGCGTAGTATGTTGAGCCAATCTAGTTTACCATATGAATTCTGGGCTGAAGTTATAAATACCGCAGTGTATTTGGTAAATCTATCTCCTTCAAGTGCAATCAATTTCTTGACACCGTTTGAATTGAGGCACAAATAGAGGGCTGATTATAGTCGTTTGAGAATTTTTTGTTGTGTGGCTTATTATCTCATACCTAAGGAGAATAGGACCAAGTTGGATCCTAAATCGAAGAAGTGTCGTTTTTTTGGATATGCAAGTGGTGTGAAAGGTTATAGGCTATGGGATCCTGTAGCTTGTAAGGCGATTGTCAATAGGGATGTTTCTTTTGATGAGCCCAGATCATTGAAAGAGGGGGAGATATCTCAAGCTCCCCGTACTGACAAGGGCAAATCTCCACTCACGGATGTTGTTGAGGGGGAGATTGATCATTATGGGTTTAATGATGCGTCACAAGAAGAAGCTCCAAAACAGATGGAGTAAATTCCTAAACAACAGGAATTGGAGGAGCAAGTTGTGGTTGCTGAGCCTCAAGACACAACATGAAACGATGGAGATCAACCATGATCATCTACTAGGAGATCATCAAATCAGATTAGTAGAGCTCCTGAAAGGTATGGAACATGGGCTGATTCATCTATTCTTGAGGATCATGATATTGAATTTGAGAATGATGATGACAATGCGTTGATCTTGGAAGAAGGAGAACCTTGTTCATATAGAGAAGCTCAAGCCTCTATCAATAAGCTTGAGTGGGATATTGCTATGGAACGTGAGATGCAATTGCTTGTTGAGAACAAGACTTGGGAGCTGGTGGAGCTTCCAAAGGGTCAATGTATTCATGTTTCTCCAGAGCTGGTGGAGCTTCTCAATGTATTCATGTTTCGAACCTACATACACGAAGAAAAAACATGCAAGGTTTGATGAGTTCATGAAAGCACAAGGATTTTCACGGAGTGTGTTTGATCCATGTGTTTACATGAAGAAGGTGAATAATGAGATCTTTAGCCTCATTATTCTTGTACTCTATATGTATGATATGCTCATTTTGGCAAAGGAACAATCCAACGTCGATAGGTGCAAGAGGCAACTGAAATCTGCATTCAAGATGAAGGATTTGGGTAAGTCCAAGAGGATATTAGATATGGATGTTCACATGGATTTGAAGAAGAGGAAGCTATGGTTATGTCAGGTAAGTACATTCAGCGTGTGCTTGACAGGTTTAACATGGCAGAGTCTAAAGAAGTGTGGACTCCTTTGGCGGCATATTTTAAGCTCTCAGCAGCTCAATGTTCAATTGATGCAACTAAGAGAGGAAAGATGTCGTCAATTCACTATGACAAGGCAGTGGGCAGCCTCACGTATTTGATGGCGTGCACTAGACCTGATATTGCTCTAGCTATGGGCAAGGTGAGCATGTACATGTCAAATTCTTCTCATAGCCAATAGATTATCTCATGTAGATTTCTTCCTCCAAAGATCCATATTGAAAAGCCGTGACAACATTCATGTGATCCATAACTAGACCAAATATTGCAGCAAGACGAATTGTAGCATACTTTGCTACAGATGAGAAGATTTTGTTGTAGTCCACACCTTTCTCTTGTGTGAAGCCCTTAGCCACCAACTTGGCTTTGAAGATCCTCTTCTCTTCATCCGCTGGATTATACTTCAACTTGTACACCCACTTGCTATCAACCAAAGGTTGACCCTTTGGAAGCTCCACCAGCTTCCAAGTCTTGTTCTCAACAAGTGATTGCATCTCACGCTCCATAACAATATCCCACTCAAGCTTATTGATAGAGGCTTGAGCTTCTCTATATGAACAAGGTTCTCCTTCTTCCAAGATCAACGCATTGTCATCATCATTCTCAGATTCAATATCATGATCCTCAAGAATAGATGAATCAGTCCATGTTCCATACCTTTCGGGAACTCTACTAATCCGATTTGATGATCTCCTAGTAGATGGTCCTGGTTGATCTCCATCATTTCGTGCTGTGTCTTGAGGCTCAGCAATGACAACTTGCTCCTCCAATTCCTGTTGTTTAGGAATTTGCTCCATTTGTTTTGGAGCTTCTCCTTGTGGCGCATCATTAAACCCATAATGATCAATCTCCCCCTCAATAACATCCATGAGTGGAGATTTACCCTTGTTAGTATGGAGAGCTTGAGATATCTCCCCCCCTTTCAATGATCTGGGCTCATCGAAAGAAACATCCCTATTGACAATCACCTTACAAGCTACATGATCCCATAGTCTATAACTTTTCACACCACTTGCATATCCAAGAAAATGACACTTCTTCGATGTAGAATCCAACTTGGTCCTTATTCTCCTTAGGTATGAGAGGATAAGCCGTACAACCAAAAATTCTCAAATGACTATAAACAGCCCTCCCTTTGTGCCTCAATTCAAACAGTGCCAAGAAATCGATTGTACTTGAAGGAGACAGATTTACAAAATATTTACAGCTTCAGCCCAAAATTCATATGGTAAACAAGATTGGCTCAACATACTACGCACCTTCTCCAATATTGTTCGGTTGAGCCTCTCAGAAACAACATTTTGTTGTGGAGTATAAACCATGGTGAGATGACGAGTGATCCCCTCCTCTTTGCATTAACTTCTAAACTCCCTAGAAGTATACTTCCTGCCATTATCCGAACATATATATCTTAGCTTGTGATCAGTCTGAGTCTCAACTTGGGCTCTCCAACTTTTGAAAGTTGCAAAGACTTCAGACTTTTGTGTGAGAAAATAGACCCACACAAATCTTGAGTAATCATCAATAAACGATACATAGTACTACTTCCCAGTATGTGAGACTTTAGGAGAGGGTCCGCACATGTCATTATGTACATACTCAAGTAACTCTTTGGAACTATGAGTTCCAACACCAAAGGCTTTTCTATGTTGCTTGTCCATAACACAATGCTCACAAAATTCCATGTCAACTTTACCTAAACTAGGTAACAAGCCCCTATCTCAAAGGAAAGTCAAGTACCTGCTACTCATGTGTCATCCAAAGTGGAGCTATCCTTGAAAAAGGAACCCACGGCGAGCTGTTGGCCAAAGGCGACGGAGGGGCGTACTTCAACGTGGTCAAGCTTCAACGCAAGGAACCGCAACACTGACACTCAAACTCCGTCGACCGCTCACGCATTCCCACCGCTGACGTGAATGTGCCCGATCTTGATTCGGGGAAAAGAATCAGAATTCGGGAACGTGGTGGCCACTCTCGTGCGTGAGAGGCTGTTTCCGGATTCTTCGCTTCGGCTTCTTCGTCCTCAGACGAGGGGAGTTCACTGGTGCGTGATATGCGTGAGTCGAGTGTTGAGAGTGCCGGATAAGTATTAGTTCCATTCTTCAGCCATACTTTGCCAAACATGGAGAGTGAATATTTCATTCTCTTTGTCTTTCAATTTGGGTTCCATCGGTACCTAAATTGAAGACTATGGAGAATGATATTGTGAGATATGATTGTTTCATTTTTTAGGGTTTTGAGTGCATTTTGAGTGATTTTTCTTCGATTAGACATATGGATCGGGTTTTCTTTTTTGGTGTGTTCTGTTCCCATCTCTTCCTTTTCTTGCATTGGTTCTATTGGAACCTAGTTGGAAAATTATGGAGATATGAATAAAAAGTTATCAGTATTTTTAGATTTTAGGGTTTCCATAGTTAGCATTTTCCAATGTGAGGTGGTGTGTTAGGGGGTTGTGGTTCTGCAGGTGGGAGGAGATACGTGATGGAGTGCTGGGTTTCTTTATCGTTCCCTTTGTGTTAGCTATAGCTTGACTTTTTCTCATGGGACCGCCAAAAGCGGTGCGTGATACACCATGTCCGGTGTGTCATCGTCTCTTTACCTTGCAAGGGGTTAAGATCCACGTGGGAAAGATGCACAAAGATTATGATTGGACCACTTGGGATGCGCATGTGAGGAGGACGGTCACATCGACATCGGGGTTTGTCACTTCGGGAAACACGCACACTACATCGACTCCTTCGTTGAGCATTCCAGGTATACCGTCAGGGTCGTGGGTGTGGTTAGCTTCCCATGCAGGTTCGATTCTAGGGCTTTTTGAGACTAGATTTTCATGTCCACATTTATTCCATAGGCTTCCTAAGGCACTGCATGACAAGGCTTACCGCTCGATTGGTTGGTGCGCGATCCCATGGACGAGTTAGCATGGTTTTTATTTTTATTACTTCCGCGATGGTGTCTACGTTATACTAGAAGGGGACGTTCTGGACATAGGGAGGTGGCAGCTAGATTTCGGAGATTCCGAGCAGGGGATTGGGCTACATTGCGGGGAGGAGTCATTCGGCCACCCTGAGGTTAGGAGTCGGGTTCATCCACGGGATACTTGATTTCAAGCGATTGCGACGGTGTAGGATCTTGGGGCAAGCCGGGGAGTATAGCAGGGCTGCACGGGCCCTTCATCCTTTGTCCATGGCTAGTCCTATTGATGAGACGATTTTCTCTTTACGCCTTCTACATCCACCCATGGGCGAGGAGATACCATTAGAGGTTTTGGAGTATCAGCCAGAGGAGCCTTTATGTCTTCATAGATCATTATTTGCTCATTCTCTATGCATAGCCCCACGTTTATCCTCTAGGGGTTTGTCATGGATGGTATATGAGCATCTTCGAGATTGCTTTCAGGAAGATGATCCCTCTAGTGGTTTCACGGAGTTGTTCCTGGTGGCTGCATCAGTTGCGAGAGGGGAGATTCCGTTGTTAGTTAGTTAGGCTCTAGGTGCTAGTCGGCTTCTCGCGATGGAGAAGGACACTAGGGGCATCATACCGATTGCTATTGAAGAGGTCTTATTGCGATTAGTCAACCGTACCGTTGTCTTGCAGCATCGCTCACACTTCTAGGAGCATCTTTGTCCACATCAGTTTGGAGTCGTCATACAAATGAATCTTTGTCCACATCAAATGGACGCGTCATACAAATGTCTTTGGTGACATCATCTGATCAGGGACATTCGAGTGTGTGACTGGAGATTTGGCAAGGAGACAGACATCTTTGCCAATTTCGTGTGGAGGGGTAGGCACTTGCGGCATTCTTGGCGAGTTGGACGCTCATTGCAGCTTTGTTATCTTCTCGATTTGTGATCGCATATAGACCTATTTTGGAGAAATATACGAGGGACGTCGATACGAGATCATTTCCCTTACAGGTATTATAACGACATACGAGAGATGCTTTACCACGGGAGGTACGACATAAGTTCTCATCTTTTTTCCTCTTTGGCTACCGATTGGACTAGGGGTCTACGGTCTATCTTGATGGGCCCGACGGTTTCAGGAGACTCTACATTCACTCTTAGTGGATCCGGCCATTCCTCGTACTACTAGAGCTCGTCTACGCTCTTGCTCGGGCAAGGGTGCATGATCGTGGATCTTGGCTCGACCATGCATCAGGGCTTTCCGACTCACACCAGCTACTTTCTCCACAGCGATGAGGTTCCGTCTTGGCTTGGTCCATCCATCTACATCTTCATTACTCACATGTGAGTGTGGTATCACTTTAGATGGGCGGTGTTCATAGGACTCGTTGTCCATTCGGAGGCGGAGGATAGCTACCCATGATGCTATTAGGGATGTGGTGTTTGCTATGGCGGGAGGAGGATATCTCACATGGAGAGGCGTTGATATGCCTTTGGATCGACTAGGGTTAGCAAACGGACTGTACTTGGTTCGGGAGGATCAGGTCATTGTGGATGATGTGGTGGTTACCGATCCTACTAGAGACACAATTTCACGGGGGGTGATCACCCATCCTCCAGGATGGGCGACGAGTGGGCGGCGGCGATAAAGGTCTCCAAGTATAGAGGTATGCAGAGAGGTCACCTCTTTGTTCCTCTAGCTTTGGAGTTATACGGAGCTATGAACACCGACTTCCACATGTTCGTGAGGGAGTGCGCGAGAGCCTACCATACTAGGTGACATGGGGTATCACTCTCTTTAGCTTATTGTATAGCCTATTTTAGGCGACGTGTTTCCATTGCTCTACATAGAGCACTAGCTGGTGCAATCCATAGGAGAGCAATCACGTTAGGTGATGCTTCTTCGGATGCTCCTGTTGTTTGTAGACCTTTTGACTTGGATAGTTTAGATATCTTAGTAAGGTCAGAGGACATATTTCCTAGTGTGATACTATTGGGGCCTAGCCCCATGTTACCGGTTTGGTTCCATCCTTGTACGATTTGATGGGGTCTTCCCATCCCTTTTGTTATTATACTTTCTCGGGTTACTCATGTGTCCCATTCTAGAATGCCAAACATGAGCCATCTCAGGCCGAGATCTGGTAAGATTGACTTCACCACAAATGGTATTGCCCTCTAGCACATATAGATTTCTATGTTTGTGTCCTCTTAAGATAATCTTATCACCTACTCTCACCTCAAGTACTCCTTGTTTAGAACTCCACTCAAGGCCTTTTGAATCTAACATTTCAAGAGAGATAAGATTCTTTCTCATTTCAAGTATAAACTTGACGTGAGTCAATGTACATCTGTACAAAATCTGTATAGATCCAACACCTTCAATTCTACAGGGTTGATCATTTCCCATAAGAACTAAACCGTTTGATATTGAGAAAGTATGAAAAAACTCTCTAATGTAACAAATGTGATAAGAACAAGCACTATCCAAAATCCATACATCACCAACGCCCTTTGGTGAGTTGCATAGGGCATACCTCTGGCTTCATAATCCATTTTCAAGCAAGTCATCATCCTCATCAAAATCTTGAGCCACATTGGCCAAAGGAGGATAAGTAGCATTGGTCTTCACACGACAGTCCTTCTTAAAGTGACCACTCTTGCCACATTTCCAACAGACCACCGTCTTTCTGTCTTGGGATTTACCCCTAGACATGGATCTACCTCTAGATCCAAACTTCTTCCCATCCTTGTCATTCCGTGATTGTGACCGTCCTCGAGTCATATTCAGTGCCGTACTAGATGAAGAGGATGGAGTAGAGGGCATCATCATCTTCTAATGTAGGTCATCAATTAATAGAGCACTTACAACCTCATTGTAAGTGATCGTTTGCCTATCATGATGAAGCAACACTCGTGACAATGATTGATATGAAGCAGGTAATGAACTTAAGAGATGAAGGGCCTTTCTCTCATCAGTTATTTCCTCTCCAAGATTCTGAAGATCAATAACAAGATCACCAAAGGCATCAATGTGATCTTGTATCTTTGTACATGAATCTTTCATCTTGAAGCTCATCATCTTCAAGGAGGTGTACAACCTGTTTGATAACTCTTTGCGATGAAACCGTCGTTGAAGAGCCTCAAACAATAAAGTACAATTGTCATACTCATCAACTTGCTTTAGAACTGAAGGTTGTAAATGGAGTATAACAATACTCACTGCTTGTTCTTGAAGGTCCTTCCAGTCTTCATCATTGAATGTAGAGGGTTTAGGCCTGAATGATTTGCCCAAACCAGAAGACTTCAACTTGCCTTTGGCTTGCCTCTCCCATAGAAGATAGTCACCACGCCCATCATATTTGACAATGTCAAATCCGGCTCTTCCTGTCTTCATGACTGCCATCTCGTTCCGTCTAGACCATGAACTCGTCCCTTGTGTTGTTCGGTTGTCAAAAAGAATCTCCAAACTTGAATTCTTCCCGCTCGTATGAGAAAAAAGGAAATTTACCTTGGGTAAAAATCCCAAACCACAAGAGATACCTGTGCTAGATGTTGGTAAAGTTGGAGTCGAGATCTTCTGTTATATATCTCCCTTACAAATAATTCGATGCTCGTGAGATTCTGGCCACCTGTAGCTAGTGAGTGACTTCACATCACCTCTATTTCTCGAGCATTATATGCAGAACTTGACTCCTTTCCAGTGACTAATGACTATCTCCCCGAGCCCTCTCTTGAGGGGCCCGAGCAAAAAATATAGACATTTCTCGTCTAATTATTACACCAGTCTTTTCTCCTCCGACCAGGATACCGAATGGAGAATCCAACATTCAATTCTAGGTGGAATTTGAATTTGAAGAATGCTTATAGAGTGTCACATAGACATGCAAGCATGTTTTTAGCTAGGACCTCTCAAGGAATGATATGAAGCACTGCTCATCTTCACACAAACGTCAAGCTGTTAACATGCTATTCTCAATGATATTCGAACGAAAGCCAATGGTTACAGACTAGAAAAGTTTGATTACTCTCTTGTTCGTCGCTTACTATCATTAATTCTGAAACTGTTGTGCTTTCTTGCCGACCAGCTACTTGTCTCCAATTTGCGGAAGACCGAGAACTAACATGTCATACACAAGGCACCAAGGAGGTACAAACCCTCTAAAGAAACGCTTAGAGAGGCTCGGAACTGCTCCAATCACTCCACCGACTGTTCTCTAAACCTAGATATGCAGTCTCACGCTACAGAAACCGCAGTTTCTTGCCCACGCTGCAACACTCCAAGTTGCCAGAGCTTCCCCAGACAGAAAATACTGATTTTCATCCTTTTGCTGCATTAAAGCTCAACCGCTTCCCTAGCCCGAGAATATCACGCCTCTTTTCTTATTCCAAATCGTGAAGGCTTCAATACCGAACAACAGAAAACCACTATGCTATCCTACAAAAACTAACCAAATAAACCTTCGACACTAAACAATGAGGTTGTCAATCATAAGACTATGCATAGAGCTAACGCGCCCGCCTGAGAATGTGGTCTCGCTCATTGGAAATTACAGCCTTGCTTTTTGTGATTGCGAGTTTTCACGCGTTCACAATGTATCGCGGACTCTCGCTACAACAGTCAACCCCGCCCAATCACCCACTCGGTCATTAGTCAGTCAACACCTTACAACAACATGAGACACAACCACAGCCTCAATACTCTCCAGCCTTCCTAAATCCAAAGCCAACCAGTGATAGAATATCAACCCCACGCAGCCATCGTGTCACGCTCATTGACACAACTCTAGTCACCTCTCTCTCTCTCTCTCGTGAGCATAGGCCCCAATCAACCGATCAATCGCTGAACATGACAACCCAATCGCTTTGATATCAATTGTAGGTCCAAAATAGGAATACATGAAGAAAAAACATGCAATCAAGAGTCGACACAAGAAATACGTGGTTCACCTCACTGAGTCTACTTCCACGAAACACACAGAGTCACTTTACTGAATACCCTTATTGTTTCACATAGAGCTTATGTCAGCCCTCTTATATAGTACTACCAGCCCTAGCCCTAGTCTAACTAAATAAAGTCAAACTAACCAGACTTACTCAAGACCTTAGTTAACTCCTAACATAAAGATCCATGCAAATAAAAATAAAATCTTTTTATGCTTTGCATCTTAATTTGGCTTCAAAGTCCACCACAAAATTTTAACCACTGCTTGCAAAGTTATCAAGGAATATATTTACTATAAGCCCTATATCAAGATTTAATAATAGGATACATTCATAACATTGAAAGTCCACATGAATTAAGCTAAAGGAACTATTTGATACATATATAAAAACTAAATGATTGTCATGACTCATGATCCTTCGATGTCGGCCCTTCCTATCATTGTGAAGCAGAATTCACCAAATGTTGGATTGTTCACCCACCAATAGGGAACGTGAGTTGGGTTTAGACCGTCGTGAGACAGGTTAATTTTACCCTACTGATGACTCGGCGCCGCAATAGTAATTCAACTTAGTACGAGATGTAGTGGCATTCCTAATTAGGGAGATGTAGGCATGAAGGAGCAGATACAACGATTAGAGTCGATAATGCAATTAGCATCGTTTGCAATGGAACTACCGTTAGGGCCAACAATGTTGTTACAAGACCTAGGGTTCAATGGGTTAAGTTTAAATTAGGGCTTCTTGGAGGGCAGTTTTCAAAGTTGAGACTTTGAGAATGTGACTTGGAGTCTTTTAAGCATAAAATGGATTTGGCTTGACCATAATCTTTCTTTTATGCTATGGTTATAAACCGAGTATCCTTGTGTACGTTTTGAGAGTAGAAAAGATTACTTCAAAAATTCAAATTGAATTTGGTGGTGAAAACTGTGAGTTTTTGAAGCACTAAAGGTGTTTTGGTGCGTTTTTATCCATGGTAGCTTTGATCTTTTTGGTGTAGAGTGTGTAGGGCATTGATGGAGTGAAGACCATGGTGGCGATCTAGAAGTAGATTAGATTCAAACCTAGTATGATCAGTTTCAAATTTATGTATTTTTTATTTTAATGCTTAAATCCGAATCGAGAATTTTGATGGGTGGAAGCATTGTTGAAAATTGATGAAGTGGGTAGATGCTCATAATTACCTTGGGGCATAGAATCAAAATTGACTGAAAAAGATTTTGGACAAAAGTGCTTGAAGTACAAAATTTGGTGTTTCAAAATTTTTGAATAAAAAATATGAATGGCAAGCTATAGGATTATCATATAGTATCCATATGATATGAAATTTGATGAAGTCATAGAAGATGTAAAGTATTAGGCGTTGAGATAGGGATATCAAACACAATGCTAGCAGTGTAAGAATTGCAAAATGTTAAGGAATGATGTTAAGGAATTTGAAATTGAAATCAAAGATTTTCAAAATCATTGTTTGTGTTCGTGATTTGTTATTTGGAGTTGTAGTGCTCATATGTGTTGCCGATAGTGAGACTAGATTTGTGGATCAGTCAGACTATCTATGTTTCTCCTCAGTGAGATAAGATTTGTGGACCTATTGACTAGGTGAGTGCATGTGGTGATGGCAAGTTTCAGATTGCCAGTGTGTAAGCATCTTGTGGTGCCTTGAGTACCTTTTGTTGTGAGTTATAGTTGTAATTGGGGACTTGTTGCTGTACGGTTATGGAGGCTATACATTGATATCACGATGGAGTTCTCTGGAAGTTCTTAAGGAGAGACTGCTAGGATTAGCAGTGGGTGCATCCATAGCGAAGTGCGGTATCAACCTTGACCTTTGAGGTTTAAAAAAGATTTTGATTTGGTGTAAGAGATTGACGGAATTGAGCTTGTGATATCTTGGAGTATGTCGCCATACCGTTGTTGTGGGACATGGATAATATCTATAGGGCCACCAAGAATCCCAAATGATATTCAAGTACAATTGGTACCATTGAGTTGGACGATTTCATACATGAGTTTGACTCATGGTGTGATTTACAACGGATGCGCAACTCTATGTTGTTTAGTTTGTTTATGGCTTGGAAAGTACTATTCTTTCATTTGGAGGGTATGACAATGGATGATTATCATGAGTTCTAGCGTGAACACCATAAGGAGATTGAGTTTTGGACACAATACTGGTCTCCAAACTAGATATATATTACTTCAAGTACAATGTTTGGTGGTTCGAGTTCATCCTCTATTCCCAAGACTGATGATATGGTTGGAGCTAGTCAAGTTAGGAAGAGTTCAGAAGTCCCAATATTTAACCATATTCTGGAATTCTTTGCACGGTTGGTTATTGCGTTTGGTTGAAAAGCTAGTGACGTGAAGCTACCATGCGTAGGATTATGATACCAAGGGGTGAAGACGGACTAGCTACATGTTTTGCATGAGTTCCCACAGAAGACAAGAAGGAGTCTTTGAGAGGTATATACTCGAATGTGTTGGTTAATTAGTGTTACCCATGGGGTGATAGGGGCACAAAAAGTCCAATATTGGTATCGGATATTGGTCAAGGAGCTGAAACGTAGAGTGAGAGATGTCATCTTACAACATGAAATATTACCTATGTTGGTCATTGTGTTTGTCTTGCTCATCGCATTGAGCTCAACATGCAGGACGGGACGGGAGAATGATGACTATTGGGTTCATCAAGGATTCATCAACTTTATCAACTCCATGTTTCTAGTCTACAATACAAACTCGAAGTGGTTATGATATACATGTGGGAAAGTCTCAACCATCTGGACTTAGTGGTGAAGGTGCTTGATCGACACCATTGGCATCCTTTTCATGTCAACAATTCTTAATGAGATGGTGTGGTGGACCACCTCACAAGAAGGATTGACTTCAAGGTCAAAGGATGGATCTTGTTGGATCAAAATCATGTGAGCATTGTCACAAACATGATCACATGATTGATTGATGTTGTGATCTCCATCTAGAATTAGGATCAACGAGAGTTGCCATGAAAATTCTTGAAATATGACGAGGAGTTCAAGGTGGCAGGGATGGTGGTAGAAGACCAACCCTAAGTCAAGTGTTAGTCCATGATGCTACTCATGAGGTAAACATGACATCTTGATTGGAGCAGTTGGAGGAGAAGAAAACAAGTATGAATATAGCCCAACAAAGGTTGGATTCTAGAGTTGGTGCCTCTACATCATATGATGAAGATGTTGTAGAGTACATGTGCGCATCAACACAACCATGTGCACTTACTTGTAGTGCAACATAGATTATTGAGTCTAGAGGAACGTCCGTGGAGTTGGATTCACATCATCCAATGCAATATTGGGGGCGACAAAGACTCTTGTTCATTCTCATGTTTTCTCATCCAAGGATTTATTGGCGTTGGGGGTGTCATCATCCCATGTATCACAATTGGCATCCACATTTTACGAAAGCAAAAAAGATGTGTTGGTTGCTTTTGGTATTGACAATATTAGTAGTGTTGATCTTGGAATCATGATAACTATTGGAGGAACTTGGCAAGCTGTTGTCACTCCAATGATGGAATTACAAGAGAGACATATGATCTCCGGGTTGACTCTCACTGATGTTTACCTCTTATGGATTTTCGAAGCTCATAATGAATCTAGAAGGACATGTTCCAACCTGATGACCATAGCCCCAATGCACCCTCTTGCATAAAATCTCAAACTCAAGACTCCATAATTTCATGAAAATTCTCACAAAGATTCAAATATCACTCAAAAGGTAGGGATCTTTTATTGATGACTTAAGACTTCTTCGAAATAAGGCTCCAACCCTAACAAGTATTCACTCTCTGAACAATGCTTCCTCAAAATCCACTTCTCCCACAATTATATTCCAAAAATAACTTTAGAGTTGCTTCTCAATCTCTCTATTAATACTACTTAGATTTTTATCTTAATAACTAAAAATAATCATCGTGTAATTTTTTCTTACCAAGTTTAATTGAAGTAAAGATCACAAACCCCAAAGAGAAAGGATACATAACAACATAAAATTGATCCACTTGGATCTTCTAGAAACCCAACTACCCTCCAATTGACTTTGGTGTATCAAGTCAATCTCATCCCTAGATTTAAGGGTACTCACAAGAGCAACCAATCAAAACTAGTGAAAGTCAAGGAAAATTAAGATATCCATGTGATGGAATCTGTTTCTTGATTCTTACTAAACAACAAAATAGTTTTTCTCATCTACTACCTTAGGATCTATTCTTTATTTTCCTCTAATTCCATAACTAGCTAAACATAGTCATGACTAAGATAAACTTAATCATACTTTAGATATATTCACATTTTATCCTATATGTACAACCATGGATCTTACAAGCCGGCATAGGAGCATACTAGGATGTCACCAAGTGCGGTGATGTTGGATTACTTTAATGATGTCTTTCGTTTGATCAAAACTTCAAGAAAAGTTTATCTACCTCGACGAGTGTTGTTGGATTCTTGTGCACAACCCATTATGTTGGGCAAGGATGCACTGCTTGGTCTTGGTTTGTGAAAGACCGATATGGAGAGGCAAAAGCAAGGGGCAAAAAGTGCCCAAAATCTCATCCTTGGTCTTATGGGTATGTAAGAAAAGGAAGGGTAAATTATTTTTCAAGTATGATTGGAGTTTTTTGCGTGGAGCAAGCAATGGTTACCACTACAAACCTTTATGATATAATTCAAGAGGTTACAACTAGAACGACTCCGATTATTCATACTAAGCTAGTGAAGCTTTGTATGAGAGAGAAAAAAAAGCTTTATGCTCAAGAGGTTATCGTTTAGCAACCAAATACTACATCTTCTATCTCTAGTGTCGATGGAGAGGAGATTTGGGATATTAAGATTTGTCTCAAAGTGATAAGAGGAGAAAGATGTAGGGGTGGAGGTTTATGAGGAGTTTTAGAAATTGTTTTGCCTTTAGTTTGAAGGATTTAGGTTGTTTGAAGGGACATGGTATACTGATTAACTTGACAACTTATGCACAAGTATTCCGTTGTGCCTATCAATACAATAATATGGATAGAGATTTGATCTAGAGTACGTGTCAAGACCTTCTTGAGGCTAGATTAGTAGAGATATCATATGGAGAATATGTCTATGATGTGATGATGTCAAGAAGGATATACATGGTAATTATATAGATAGACGCATATGTGGTGACTACCGATCTAATAATCGACAAACAAAATCTGATTGATATGATATGTTTACACAAGAAGAGATCTTTGATGTGGTTTGATATGCAAAGATTTTTAGTACATTGGATTTAAGATCAAGATATCATCAATTGCGAATTCGAGATGAGGATAAGGCCTTTTGGACAATTGATTTTCATGACAAGGATGTGTTGTATGATTGGGAGTTTTTACCATTTGGGTTGAAGAATGCACCTGTTGAGTTTCAAACTGTGATGGATAGGATTCTAGTTGACTTGATTGTGTCCGAGCCTACATCAATGATATTCTAGTATGTAGTGTTACAGTGATGGAGCATAAGGGACATTTGAAAGAGATATTTGAGCGATTGATTGCTCATGGTATCAAGTTGCATCCTCAAAAGTGTAAGTTATTTCAAGCGTAGGTGGAGTACTTGGATCATACCATATACCTACGAGGATTGGGAGTTCAACAAACCAAGATGGAGTCAATCTTGTGTATTCCACAACCCTCATATGTGAGCAAGGTGTGAGCCTTTCTTGGACTTGCACTCTTTTATCGGTGATATGTGCGAGGATTTAGCACTATTGCCAAAGCCTTGACAAAGTTGACAAAGCTAGATCAAGAGTGGCGTTGGGAAGATGCATAGGACAAAGCTTTTGTTGAGCTCAAGGAAAAATTAACATCTTCCCTTATTTTGAAGAGATCAGTGAGAGGTTGTCCCTTTCAAATACATACTGATTGGAGTATGCTGGGTTTGGGAGCAATGCTTATCCAACATGATGATGAGGGGAAAGAGTGTGGAGTAGCTTATGCAAGATGCTCCAAGAATGCAATAGAGTCAAAATATAGTTCTTATGAAGGAGCACTAACATTCCAAGCACCAAAGCACCAACACAAACAAACATGTGGTGCACAAGCAAGAAGTAGGGATAGAGGTATATCAATCACAAGAAACATAAATAACAATATTCCATCTCAAAAACATCCATCTAAGGGGTCAAACCAACCCAATCCAGACTGACATAGCCTCAGTGCAACGTGTTATCATCGATCACTTTAGGTTTTCCAAGCATAGAGGAGATCTATAGTAGATTACATGGTGGAAAACATGGATATTTTGACAAGAGGTCTATCCTCCTCTTTAGATAGGTACGTGGGTGTAGACATACTAAATATAGTCATCAAAGCCAATATTGCAGTTAGGAGATCTAGGCTCAAAGTTGAGCTTTGGAGAATGCGTCTATGATGAAACATAAGCTAGGGTAGAAACCTGGATTTTTTAGAGCTCAAAATGAACTTATCTTGATTGTAATATCTTTTTTATGCTAATATTATGAGAGGAGTGTGTGGACATTTTGATTCTAAAAAAGATTATTGTGGTATACTTGTGTTGATATATGATAATCTATATATATTGTGATGTTTGATGTGGCAATGATGTATGTGCATGACATGTATGTACTTAATAAGAGTATAAAAAATTTCTCAACTTTGGGACAAAATTAAGGATCAATGAGTAATTTTTTAGTTAGAAATCACTCCATGAGTCAAACTCTTGTATGAAGTCATCCAACTCAATGGTACTAACTGTACCTAAATATCGTATGGGACCCTTGATAGCCTCATAAATATCGTTCATGTCCCACAATAATGGTGTGGGTACACACACTCCAAGATATCATTAAGCTCAGCTCTGTCACTCTATGAAATCAAATCAGAGTCTCTTGTGAACCTCAAAGCCAAGGTTGGTACCGCGCTCTGCTATGGATGTACTCAATGCTAATCCAAGCAATCTATCCTCCGGAACCTCTTGAGAACTCCATTATGACATCATTGTATCAACTTTATAACCGTACAACAACAAGTCCCCAATTGCAACAAGAAATCACAACAAAAGATACACGAGGCACCACAAGGTGCTAACACAAGGGCAATCTGAAACTTGATGTCCGCCCTAATTGCAGTTCCAATGCGAATGATACTTAATGCACAATCAATTCTAACTGATGTATTTGCTCATGCATGCACACATCTACCTAACTAGGGATATCATTACATAAGTCATGACTCATGTAATGGCATGTATACTTTGGATTAGGAAGATGTGATCTAAAAGTTCCAAGCTTGATTGATATTTTTGTTTATATGTTATCGAAGACAAGACATGATTATTAGTTAATAGTGTGGTTGTGTTGAAAGTAATGTAGCTTACTTTGCTAGATTGTTAACTATGTCAACCCCGAGATTTTTTTACTACAAGGTATTCAACAAATCAAAATGATAATATGAGGAAAAGTTTAATATTGTATATTAAAAGTTATGAAAGCTTGTTGAAAAAAAAATTAAATTAATAGAAAAATCAAATAAAGTAATGATAACAAATAGGTTGTCACAAAATATAAACACATTGAATATATAAGGGTAGAGTTTGAATAAAATTTGAAGTTGATCAATGGTTTTGGCAATATCATATTTTTCAACATCATATATTTCACAAAATGTTCAAATCCAAATTATACCAAATGCATGCAAGTGTTGTTGTTGTTCATAAGTGGTAGGATCTTATGATTTGTAATTTAAAATAATAATTATAACTTATATTATTTAATACTATATAAAATAAATTATTTTTTAAATAAAATATATTTTTATATAAAATTATTTTATTTATTAATATTTGATAATATATTTATTATAATATTATTTATTTATTTATATTATATTAATTTAAAATTAATTTTTATATCATATAAAATTATATTTTTTAAATTTTAAAAAATTTATATTTAATAATTTGATATTACACATTTTTATTTTTAATATAATATATTTTTAACATAAATAATCGTCAAATTATTAAAAATTATATAATTTATATGGATAATAAATTTCTACTAGACATTATATTAATTATATACCTTATAAAAAATATTATTTATTTATGATATATAGATGCAATTGTAATTTGTAAAAGTATTTCATGTTCCACAATGTTTTCATGTGAATTGCATGTCATACACCATGGAGCTCAAAGGTTTCAAACATTTATTTCTTCTATCAAATGTTCTAGACTTGTATGCATACCAGTTGCCACGATCGCACGAGCCACGGGGTTTAAGCATGTCATTTTCGTAAATAGAATCATTGGTACTCTATGATTCTTCTATCAAATGTTCTCGATTTGTACAATGTCGGATACGATTGTCATGTACGCATGCAAGCAGACACGTAGGATTGCGTAAGCGACGGGGTTTAAGTATGTCATTTTCACAAATGGGGTTATTGGTACTCTAGGTAGTGAGACATAGACATAGTAAAATAACAAAAGGGATGGGAAGATCCCATCAAATCATACAAGGATGGAACCAAACCGGTAACATGGGGCTAGGCACCAATAGCATCACACTAGAAAATATGTCATACAACACCTAAGCTATCCAAGCTATCTAGGTCAAACGGTCTACAAACAACATGAGCATCCAGAAAAATATCATCTAACATGATTACTCTCATATGGATTGCACTAGCTAGTGCTCTGTGTAGAGCAATGGAAACATGTTGCCTAAAGTAGGCTATACAATAGGGTAAAGACAATGATACCCCCTGCCACCTAGTATGGTAGGCTCTCACGCACTCCCTCATGAACATGTATAAGTCGATGTCCATGGCTTCATATAACTCCAAAGCTATAGGAACAAAGAGGTGGCCTCTCTAGATATCCCTATACTTGGATACCTTGGTTGCTGCAGCTCCACTTGCCACCCATCCTCCAGGATGGGTGGCGAGTGGAGCTGCAGCAATAACCACCACGTCTGCCACAATTACTTGATCCTCCCAAACCAAGTATAGGTCTGCCCTAACCCTAGCGGACTACAAGGCATACCAATGCTCCCTCCATGTGAGATATCCACCTCTCGCACCATAGCAAATACCACATCCATAATGGCATCATGGGTAGCTATCCTCTACCCTCCGAATGTGCAACGAGTCATATGAACAATTGTTGCATCTAAAGTGATACCACACTAACATGTAAGTAATGAAGATATAAGACGGGACCTCATCGATGTAGAGAAAGTAGCTGGTGCGAGTTAGAATGCCCCGATATATTATCGAGCCAAGATCCACGAGCCTGCACTGTTGCTAGAGCAAGAGTATAGACAAGCCCTAGTAATTATGGGAATGGTGGGATCCATTAAGAGTAAATGTAGAAGTGCTAAACTGTGGTACATCTAAGATAGATTGTAGACCTCTAGTCAATTCGGTCAAAGAGTAAAAAGACAGGAGTTGCTCTAGGTAGTTTGGGTCCAACTCCAACTTTAAGTACTTTTCTGACTCTCCACCTCCCGAGGAGTCAAAGTGGGCTTAGATACCACGGTAAAGAACACGCGGAACAACAACCTTAAATCCTTGATTTCATGCTGCGGCAGGATAGAAACTTACTCGATCCGTAAGAATCACACCAGCGCACGTGAGTGTTGCAATCCTTCACAGACGTACTTAATAGTACCTTACCCCATACTTGTGATTTAGGCTTAGGATTAATTCCTCATAACCCAGTATTAAAATGTACTTCCTCGTATTCCAGGGCATGGAACTGGACATTTTGGCCTGTATTCACGCGCCTTCTCGTTCAAGTTCTTGTGAGTAAGTGTGGTATTGCATTGGGGCTGGACACAATCAAATTTAGTCCATAAACTAGCCATATCCCAGTGAGGAAACTATGAGGCTAATTTGGGGATGGAAATACCCCATCCTATTGGGGCTAGGCCCCAATAGTATCACATTGGGAAATATGTCCTACAGCACCTAACATATCTGAACTATCCAAGTCAAAAGGTCTACAAACAACAGAGCATCCGAAGAAGCATCACCTAACCTGATTGCTCTCATATGGATTGCACCAACTAGTGCTCTCTATAGAGCAATGGAAACATGTTGTCTGAAATAGGTTATACAGTAAGCTAAAGAGAGTGATACCTTATGTCGCCTAGTATGGTAGCCTCTCGCGTACTCCCTCACGAACATGTCGTAGTTGGTGTCCATAGCTCCATATAACTCCAAAGCTAGAGGAACAAAATAAGGACCTCTCCGCATACCTCTATACTTGGAGACCTTTTCGCCGGCCGGCTCCATTTGCCACCCATCCTGGAGGATGGGTGATCACCCCCTCTGAAACTGTGTCTCTAGTAGGATCGGTAACCACCATATCAACCACAGTGACCTGGTCCTCCCGAACCAAGTACAGTCTGTCCTTTGTAGTTGATTGCAAGACATACCAACGGTCTCTCCATGTGAGGTATCCACCCTCTCGCGCCATAGCAAACACCACATCCCTAATGGCATCATGGGTAGCTATCCTCTACCCTCCGAATGGACAACGAGTCATATGAACACCTGCTGCATCTTCCGTGGTAAAGCGTCTCTCGTATGATCATCTGCAAAGTGGATGATTTTTTTATTAGGAACATCATAGTCACAGAATACATTGTTACTTCTCTTGATCTCTATGTGTCTAGCGGGTACATGACCATTGTTGTTGATGTGGTAGTTATTGATTTGACTACACACAGTTATGCTACAGATGTCATGCTAAGATACTCAAGTATCAAAAACTAAGCGAGTGTCATATCTTCATTTCACTGACCATGGAGTGCCCTTGATGTTATATTCACTGCTTTAGACAAAGTATTTGCATTGCATTTCATCATGCCTTGAACTCTACCATTGATAGAAATGTTGTTGTGATTGGTGATGTTTATTCTATACATCCACTCATCACACATATTGACAATTTACATGTAGACATTATTAGAGTCACAATTGGAGAAATATTGATTTATCGAGAACAAAATTAGCTATCTCTTTTTCTTTTAACCTCTAGGATGAATTTTTATCTAATCTTTGTTGAACTTTATTTTAAAATTGTTGATAATATTTCATCACTTTTTTTTCCATGCATTTTTTTTTTGCTTTGTTGACCTAAGATCAACAATATATATTTTGGTTATGATAGATTTTGGTTATATAGTAACTAAAATCATATATATATAATAATATTTTAAATTTTATTATGAAATATATTTTTTAATATATTTTAAAATATTATGTTATTTTTATTTTTATTTTTGATCAAAATAAAATATTTAAATTTGATAAAGCAAAGATAATATTTTTTAAATAGTATGGATGATAACATGATCAAATATACATGCTCATGTCATATTTTGATATTTTTATTATTTATATATATAATTTATTAATGCATAACATAAAATTAAAGATTAAATTTGTTGGCTTTTTGTCTCAAAAAAAGTTGTCCATTACATTAATATACATCAATAAGAATATATATACTAATTACAAGGTAAAGGAGTGTATATATTAATCAATATATAACTAATTACATAATCAAACTATTATAAATATTGAATATAAAATATACACTTATAATTATATTCTTCATTACAATGTAAAAAAACTTAAATGTCATATTGAAACATGTGATAAATAAGCTCTTTGTCAAGGTAAATATAATTTCAATCCAATTTAATATAAAAAAATTGATTATAAATTTTCAATAAAAAATATATAATTTTTAAAAATATTATGTATATTTTTATGTTATATACTTTTTACATTAAAAAAATATGCATTTTTATCTCATAAATTGATTTCTATCCAAATAAAATGTTGAAAAATATTTTATATATCATTTTTTTCCTAGAATATATAAATATTTAATTTTAAAAAATATAGATTAGTATGAAAAATTATCTTCAAACATGTAAGAATGATAAGAATTCATAATTTCAGCTCTCATTATTGTATAATTAGCTAAAAATTAATGTAAAATTTTTTTCTCAAAAATATTTCAGATGATTTTACTTTTCAATATTGATTGCAATGATAAAAGATGAAATTCATTTTTGAAAGTTATCTCAACATTTGATTTAAATTTCACTTAGCTTAGATCTTTCAAATCATTCAAAAATATTTTTTTAATTCAATATTTTGAAAAAAAAATTAAAAAAATATTTTTTAAATCATAATTATTTAACTATTGATAAAATATTATTATTAATTGTCATTAAAATTAATAAATAAATATTAACAAAATAAATCCAATACTTTTTTTTATTTTAGAAACTTTAAAATTTAAATATTATTTATTTAAATATATTTTTTATTTCAAAATTTTTATTTATTCTTTAATTTGAATAATTTTTATATATCATACAGTTTAATATATGATTGTATTTTATTATTTATAAATATTTAATAAATATAAATATTTATATAAATATTAATTAGGCTTGAAAAAAAGAATGAAAAATTAAATCATCTATTAAAATTTAAAAATTACATCTATGTATTTTTTGAATTGATTTTTTTTAATATTATAAAATCTAATATAATATCATAATATATTATGTAAATAATATTATCATTTCTTGTTAACTACACCTCTCATGTTATTTCTATATACAGTTTATGTCATAGTCTTTAACATTGTTGAAATTAAATTCGATACTCATTTTTTATGATATTACAATCAAGTTTTTTATCAATGTTATTACTAATGAATGTATACATTAATTAAAAATGCAATATTCTAATAAAATTTTAAACATCAATTAGATTTTGAATTATGATTTTTGATCATTTTTGGATCCTTCATGACATATATTCTGATAATATATGTATAATATACTTCTACACAAAGTTTTCAGAAAAATATGAAGAAGAATTGATTATATCTCTTCATGATTTTTCTTTCTATAAAAAATGCTCAAATTAAAAAATCATAAAAAAATTTAAAAAGTTAAGAATTTTTTAAATCAACTAAAAAATATTATCAAAAAAACTTATTTCATATCTATTTCACATTAAAAAAAGCATATTTTTCATATATGGAGTTGTTTCATCAATTTTTGTTAATGTGATACATAAGTACATTCACATATTAATAATATATACCACTATGGTGTATATACATTTAAGTTTAATCTCTATAATAATTAAATTTTGGTTAGTTGACGTATATGATTTTGTATTTCCATTTAATATATATATATATAAATTATGTACTTGATTCTTTATCTAATTGATATAATTAATTAGTGTTGTATACACATAAAAACTCCATTTGCTAAAAATGAAGTATATATGTATTTCGGGATTGTATGTAAAAAAGCCATCACAGTTCTAGGTTTCTTGACATTAGTTTATGTAATTTAATTAATACATGTCATGTATGTGATGTTGAGTATCTTATGAGATAATCATTATTCTTTGAACATACATGACAAACATACAGTTGAATCACTACTTGTTTTATGTATGATGTTCAACTCATGTGTCATCATCATGATGGATACTTTATTTTCAATCAAAATGTCATGCCACTAAAAGAGAGCTTTTGACATGATATCATTAAAAAAATTTATACATTTTTTTTACCAATGGACTTTGATGTTGCTCTATTAACAAAATTTATCTATGTATTTTAATGATGATTCTTTGTCATTAATTTTCTCGCCTTTGCTATCTCTAATTCCACCATAATTTCTTTTATCTTTATAAGAATAATTAGCTACAAGTAGTTAAGATTGACTGTTGAAGATATTTGCATGATCAACTCTAATGGAGATCATTTGACTCTAACTTTACAAGGTAATACATATGCATATTTTTGCTAACTGCTATATCATATACTTGCACAAAATTGAATGATTTGGCTTTTAGCCGTTACTTTATAAAAGTTACAAACTCATAAATTAAATTAATCAAACTTTCAAAGTCATTATATTTTTTTATTTTTTTATGCAATGCATATCATTTTTGACTCTTTTTTTCCTACTAATCAACATTTTTACTTCAAACTACATAATTATTTATATCATGACATATTCGTTTCATAGAGTTCAAATTTTACAACAATTGCATCATGTCATGCACATACATTTCGCATCACAACATACATTGCTGTCACATCAAACATCACAATACATAGATCGTCATACACCAACACAAGTGTACCACAATCGGTTCCCTAACTGGTGGTTAGGTTCCTCTAACACAAGATAGACATCTAGTCCATTAACATGATATGCCCTTCGTGGGGCTAAGATCAAGAGGTCGCATACTACAATACCTCATCGTTAGTCACATATCTATAATTCATACCATGTAACAGTCAAACCATCTTGCCTATTAATAGTAATAAGGATCTCCCCACCACCCACTGTGCACCGCATTGAGAGTAGGTGTCAAACATGACATATACCATCCTCTCTAACAAGAATCACAAATCAACATATTGGATGTTCCACTAGCTTATCCACATAACATACATCTCAAGTCTGCCCGCTCAACTACCAAGCTTAGATCCATGGTACCATCAATGTTTGGAAGGTAACATGGTGCACAATTACGCACATAATCCTTGCAAATCACATCATCACAACCCTCTAATACAAAATCTTCATAAGTTAAAACCTAACGTACGCCTAGAATCATGTGACCATCAATAACATCCAATGTGGTTGGTGCATTATACTGCAAGTAAACATAATCATCAACATGAAAGCTGTAAATTGAAGGTCGATATCCACCTCCTCGGATAGTAGCATAACGCAAAGTATCTTTATGCTAAGCGATAGTCAAGTTTTCAAATGTCATGGACATTATCATAAGAAAAAAATCTGACCTTTGAGAACACACCCTAATCCAAACATTAGGATTATTCAAATCCAAGATTTCAGCTGGCTCACGATGAATAGCTACAGCAAAGTTTGGATCTCTACCGTATAATAAAAAAAACAGTGAGAATGACGCTAGAGATATTTGTCACTAAATTGATAATCTATGGTCAACCTTGATAGCATGATGTAGTAATCTCCCAAATGACCTTTCTTCAAGTCAAACTTTCTTAGTCCTCTCTTCATGGTCTTAATAACTCTCTATGTTAGACCATTAGCTTCATGATCATTTGGCACTGCAATAAGATGAGATGTCAAACATGACATATGTCATTTTATCAAAGAGAATCACATATCAACATACTAGATGCTTCATCAACTAATCTTTTAACAAACATCACAAGCCTCTTCTACCAACTCTGAGACACTTTGAAAGTTGACATGATGCCTAATTATGAGCATGATACTTTCAAATCGCACCATCATGACCCTCTAATAGCAAAACTTTAGAGGAAAAAA
Organism: Marchantia paleacea; assembly: GCA_014180765.2. Lineage (NCBI taxonomy): Eukaryota > Viridiplantae > Streptophyta > Marchantiopsida > Marchantiales > Marchantiaceae > Marchantia > Marchantia paleacea. The sequence goes on from MUAA02000128.1 coordinate 697,740, forward strand.
CATCATGTATTTGTAGGATCAACAATAATATTCAATATGATCCATGCATTCTGTTGCAAGTAAACATAATATGCAAATTGAAAGATAATATACTCTTTCTCAAATGGTAGCATATTGCAAAATTTTTCTATGCTAAGCAATAGTTAAGTTATCAAATATGTCATGGTTATTACTCTACAAAAGAGTTATGTCTACACACCCTAATCCACACATCATGTTATGTAAGTTTAAGACCTCAAAAAATTCTCAACAAATAACTTTAGGTTAGTTTGAATATCCAATATATAATAAAAAAATGGTGAGAAGAACGATAAAGATGTCGATTAAATCAATAATCCGTGACCAATCACGGTGGCTAGATGTCCCAGTTTCATATATGGTTTTTCTTCGAGCCAAATTTGCTAAGGTCAAAATTTTTATTTCATTGCCTTGGAAACGGCTTCAATATGTTAAGAGATTTTTGAAATTTGCATATTTTATTTTCCTTCGAAAAATTTATAGGTAGTTTTTTGTAGATCTCATCATCAAAATTTTTATGTAGGGATATACTCAGAATGTCAAGTTTTTTTTAGCATATCTCCATTCAAGCTATTTTGGCTCGAATAAAATATGTTTCACTATTGGAAAAAAAGTTATACGTAAAATTGATTCCCTCCTTATATGCATATCCTTTGGCTATCACCTTGCCTATTATTTATATTTCAAGATATCTAAAGCTCCATTTACTTGTTTTTGTTTATAAATTTACTTGTTGTCAATAACATGCTTGCCAAAATCCAACGTCACACGATTCCATGTTTTATTTTTTTTGTAAATGATTTTTGTCGTGCACATACATATCACTCTCACACCAAACATCACACTACATAGATCATTATATACCAACACAAGTGTACCACAATAATTACTTCCTCTCTCAAAACGTCCACAAGGACAATCCGCTCATAACTATAGCTAAAAGAGACATTATAGTCGAGCCAAACCCACTTGTGCTTCAAAGACTCTAGGTTTCCGCACTAGCTATTCTCCACCATAACAACACTCTCAAAGTCTCAACTTCAAAAACTGCACCCTAAGGAGCCCTAATTCGAACTCTATCCATGGAGCCCTAGATCTCCTAACGGTGATGTCCGTCCTAATATCAGTTTCAGTGCAAACGACGCTAACTGCATAATTTGCTCTAGTTGATGTATCTCCTCATGCATGCGCACATTTAGCTATCTAAGGATGATGCTACATAAGTCTTAACAGCTATCATGCACATATATATTGCATCACTACATACATCATTGTCACATCAAACATCACACTACATAGATTGTCATACATCAATACAAATGTTTCACAATCGTCCTTTTAACTAGCAGTTAGGTCCCTCTAACATAAGGTAGCCATCTATTCCAAAACACGATATGCCCTTTGTGGAGCTAAGATCAAGAGGCCGAGTGCTACAATGTCCCATCGTTAGTCGTATATCTACAATCCATATCATGTTACGATCAAATTAGCTAGCATGCTAATCGCATCAAGGACATCTCCGCCTTTCACTAAACACCACATTGAGAGGAGGTGTCAAACATGACATATGCCATTCTCTCCAACAAGAATCATAAATCTACATACTAGCTACTCCACCAGTTGATCCACATAACATACATCTCAAGCTTGACCGCACAATTGCAAGGCTTGGATCCATAGTACCATCAATGTTTGGAAGGTGACATGGCACACAACTATGCATATGATCCTTTCAAATCACACCATCACAACCCTATAATATCAAAACTTCAGAAGTTAAAACCTCACGTACTCGTAAAATCATGCAATAAGACGTAACATCTAATATGATTGGTGCACTATGCTGCAAGAAAACGTAATCACCAACATGAAATCTATGAATTGAAGGTCGATATTCACCTCCTTGGATGGTAGCATAATGCAAAGTATCTCTATGTTGAGCAATAGTCAGGTTCTCAAATGCCATGGACATTAAACTACGTAAGAGTTATGCCCTTTGAAAACACACCTTAACCCAAACATCAAGGTTATCCAACTCCAAGATTTCAGTTGACTGTTGACGAATAGTTGTATTAAGTCTGGATCTCTACCATATAATAAAAAGTATGATGAGAATGACGCTAGAGATGCTTACCAGCTAAATTGATATCTCATGGCCAACCATGGTAGCTGGATGTTCCAATCTCTTAGATGACCTTTCTCCAAGCCAAACTTTCTTAGTACTCTCTTCACCATATGAACAACTCTGATGCTAGACCATCAGTCTCTGAATGATCTCTTGAGGTGGTATGATGATTGATCAACATTCGATCACATGAAGCCTGAAACTCATCCAAAAATTCAGTATCATGATCAGTCAACACTTTCTTTGGTGCAACAAATTGGCTAAGCACCAAAGCTAAGAATGCATAAGATGTTACCTCACTTGACTTGTTAGGCAATGTCACCAACTCAATCCACTTGGAGAAATGTTCCACCATGACCAACACATATCCATAATGTCGTATAGTCAATGATAGAGATCTTGCAAAATCAAAGCTCCAACAATAATGACTTTGAAGTAAGCTATATGTCCGCTTCACTCCAAAATGATCTAAATTCTCATAAGCATGTATGACCAATAGAGTTCTTTGAGATGAAAGTGGGACAACACAAATGTTGCCATCTCCCCATACTCGCAGAAGGTGTACACCTTCCCATGAGAATGGACGAGGTCTGTGTAACACTCAATCTTGTTCCTTGGCACTCAAAATACTCACCAAAGCAGCTATACGAAGATACTTCAACACCACCATGTCGTCATAGATATCCCTACCAAACTCTTGGCTAACCCACAAGATTCACCACTGCCATGGGTGACCTGTCTGCATAGACCACTACATGGGACTCTCTACCCACATCCAAAATACTTTCCATTTGAGATGTGAGGACCTCTGCACTCCATCATATGCTCATAATAAAATCTCCCTTGGAAGAAGACTTGTGCACCTTAGACGTGGACGATGTGCATGAGATCTTATTCTCGCTGCATCCAGCAATACTGATGGTCCAATCCATGACCGCACCTGATGTGCACTCATCATCACTGGTGCATGTTGACCACCCAACAATGAAACATTCTCCAAAATGTATGTTGGTGAATATATATGATGTGATTGAAGAGATCGTAACACACGTAACATCTCCCAAAATATACTAGAATGTGAATCTTATAGTCCATGACCATTACTAGTATGTGTGTGTCACTAACATGGCCATCTAGAAATAACCAAATGTATGATGTCATATCGAGCAAGGTATTGCTCCCCCAACAACAAAATATCTAACATCAAGGTCTGCTAATATCCTTGAACCACAGACAATGGAAAAAGATATGGTTATCGTCGCATCAATTATGCCACATGGGATAATGAAGTACACCTCACGATCTCATCTCGCTCCACATACAAATATCAATGTACTTGTATGCATGACTACAAAACAACAGTCAAACCATTGTTGATCCCTCCAAACATATCAAGCACACATATAGCCTCCTCTTGATATTGCCAAGAAATATGTGTTGTATCTAAAGTTGACAACATAGTGGAAGTGGGAATAACTTCCTCCATCTCCAGAGCAAAAGACTCACTCCAAGCTTGATTCATCCAGCGTGGATGACACTACTCCACTAAGACTTGACATGATAGTAACATCCTCTAGATATGTGTATCATGTGTATCCATATTTCCCTTCAATAAATCACCACGCCAAGTAACACAAGTAATGAAGGCCGTAATATATGCCAAACCTACACTTGGTAAAGGGTTAGAATCAGTTATGAACCGTACCAATAATCGACTCACTTGGCCCTCACCAGATTGTCAACCTTGCCAATAAGAGGATGTATACTCCCAAAATCAACGCTAAATCCCATTGGGTATAACATTGCTGCATCCACCAATATATTATAGTACTCTGCAAGTGTAACTACAACAAATGCTCGTGTTGTAAAGCTATCAATGACATGATCTAGTTGCACTTGCAGAGTCAATTCCACCTTGATAATGTATATTGCCGGTGCATTACTAGAACCTCTAAGAGATGTCTGAATTTGAAATGGACATCTCTCCACATCTGTCTTTTGCAAACCAAGACCAAGTAGTGCATCCTTACCCAACATAAGCGGTTGTGCACTAAAATCCAACAACACTCGTTGAGGTCAATAAATCTTTCCTAAAGGTCCAACCAAACATAAGACACCACTCATGTTATCCAACATCACCATACTTGGTGACACCCTACTACGTTTTTATGATGGCTCTGTTGATAACTCCATCATTCGAGCTGCAGTAGCTTGCCAAGTTCCACTCGTAACTACCCTAATCCCTAAATCATCACTACTAGTGTTGTCAATACTAGAAGCAACCAACACTTCCTCTTTGCTTTCGCACAACGAGGCTGCCAATCGTAATACATAGGATGATGACACCCCCAACGTCAATAAATCCTTTGATGAGAAAACAAGAGAATGAACAAGAGTCTTTGCTGCCCCCAACATTGTGCTGGATCCTTCTTGTGATGAGGTCCATCACATGTTCAATACTCCATCCGAGCAACTGATTGTTGACTTGAAAAAGATGGTAATGGTCTCGATCCAACACCTTCAACATTCTATCCCGATGGTCAAGACTGTCCCCCATGTCTATTTCAAGCACTTCGGATTTTTGTTGTAGATTGGTAACGTGAAGGAGTTGATGAAGTTGGTGAATCCTTGATGAACTCAACAATCATCACTTTTACCTCTTGCATGTTAAGCTCAATACGTTCAACATAGGTGATGTCTCCTGTAGTAAGGCGACATCTCTCAATCTACGTCTCAACTCCCTGTCCAATATCCCATACCAATATTGGATAGCTTGTAACTCTGTCAAGTTTTCCGTTTGAACTCATGCAAGTCTCGTAGCTTGTCAGTCCTCATCCCTTGATAGTCTCTCCTCAATCGCGCAAAGAACTCCAGAATAGGGTTAAAGGTTGGAACCTTTGAACTTTTTCCAACTAAACTAGTTGGAGCTAGTTGTCATTAGTGTCAGGTACAGAAGATGAACTTGCACCACCAAACATTGTACCCGAAGTAATAGAAATATAGTTTGGATACTAGTGTTGTCTCCCAAACTCAATCTTCTCATGGTGTTCAAGGCGGAACTCATGATAATTATCCATTGGCGGATCCTTCAAATGCTCAAATAATCCCTTCCAAGCCGTAAACGGACTAAACAATATAGAGTAACACATCCGTTGTAAATCATATCATGAGTCAAACTCCTTCATGAAGTCATCCAACTCAATGGTACAAACCATACCCAAATATCATTAAGAACCCTTGGTGGTCCCATAGATATCGTCCATGTCACACAACAACGGTGTAGGCACACACTTCAAGATATCATCAAGCTCAGCTCCGTCACTCTTTGAAACTAAATAAGAGTCTTTGTGAACCTAAAAGGCCAAGGTTGTTATCGTATTCTGCTGCAATTGCACCTAGTGCTAACCCAAGAAATCTCTCCTCCAAAACCTCGAGATAACTCCATTGTGACATCAATGTATCACTTCCGTAACCGTACAACAACATGTATTCAATTAGAACCAGAAATTGCAATAGAAGGTTACTGAGGCACTACAAGATGTTAACACAAGGGCAATCTAAAACCTGTCATTACCACATGCACTCACCTAGTCTATAGATTCGCAAGTCTTATCTCACTGAGGAGAAACATGGATAGTTTGACTAGTCCACAAATCAAATCTCACTATCAGCAGAACAAAAGAGCACTAACACTGCAAACAAAAAACACCAACATAAGTAAACGTGATGCACAAACATGAAGCAAAGATGGAGATATATCAATCAAAAGAAAAATAAATAACAATATTGTATCTCAAAAATAAACATCAAAGGGGTCAACCCAATCTAGATTTACATAGTCTAAACACAAAATCTTGAACTTCAAACACTTCTATCCAAATCTTTTCTGGACAATCTCAATTTTAAGCCATATGAGTATATTTTAAAATATTTATGAGCATCGATCCACTTTATCAATTTTCAATAATATTTTTGTCCTCCAAAATTCTCGATTCAAATTTAAGCACTAAAATAAAAAATACATGAATTTGAAATCGATCACTCCAACTTCGAATCAACTCTAATTCTAGAACTATCATCGATCAAAATAAATTCGACACAAAAATATTCATTTCATCAACACCTTGCACACTCTACAGCAAATAGATCAAAGCTATCATCGATCAAACTTCGTCAAAACACCTTCAATGCTCCAAGAACTTATAGTTCTTACCATAGAATCCAATTTGAGTTTTTGAAGTAATCTTTTCTACTCTCAAAACGTCAAAACACCTTCAATGCTCCAAGAACTTATAGTTCTTACCATAGAATCCAATTTGAGTTTTTGAAGTAATCTTTTCTACTCTCAAAACGTCCACAAGGACACTCTGGTCATAACCATAGCATAAAAGAAAGATTATAGTTGAGCCAAATCCACTTTGTGCTTCAAAGAATCCATGTTCTTGCCCTTGCTACTTTTCACCATAGACACACCACACTCTCAAAGGCTCAACTTAAAAAATCTGCACCCAAAGGAGCCTTAATTCAAACTTTACCCTTAAAGCTCTATATCTTTTAAAGGCACTGTAACAACAAAGTTGCATTAGAATTGGGTAGTTGTAGTGTTTATTGATTCGTTCCCAAAGGAATGGGATGTTAAACGAATATCAGGTGGGGAATATGTGCATTTAGACTTCTTTAATCAACTCTGGACGATCACGATCCGAAGAGTGGTATCAATTCATAACTTAAAATCAATCAGAAAATAAAGTGCTAAGAAATTCCAGAAGGAATCCTTTTATTGAGATTGGGTGATCCCAATTACAAGAGGTAACATTCACCAGGCGTAAGCTCGCTGAAGTTCTCCCAGTGAAATCTTCGATAGTCCAACTCGTGCGACAAATTCCTGGGTATCTTCACAGGAATCCGATCTCCAGTCAGGTAGGCCACCGCGATCTCTGCTCCGCTTCGAGAGTTTCCGTTCTACCTTGGCTACACATGAACAAATCCTGACTTTCTCTTGCAAATTGAGGATGTCACCACTAACTACTCTAGTCTTATTTATACACAATTCTAATGTCCTCTCTGAATCGCTACCTACACGGATCGCGTCCGACTATAGCTTTGGAGATCTGTTGCACCCTTTGATGATGTCTCTTCACGCCAGGCAAAAGCATCAACGCTGATTTGCAACTCTCTGATATCTTTTACGATCTCCCTCCGGTGAATTCGCATTGGTTCCTGACAGTCATGACCCATCGCTTTGTACATCTTTTTTCATTTCTCCTTCAAATCGCCAGGAGTGTTCATCACCGTGGTCAATGTCTCCAATCGATCAGCTTCCACATCATCACACCAAGCAAAAAGATACTTTGCACATTTACTAGCCAAAACTTCTAATCTAGCTAGTCTCTCTATATCGACCTCGTGCAGCAGGCGTTTCATCTCCTTCAATTGATTCCGAAGCCGCTCATTTTCGACTTCCAAGAATTTCAACTCCGCTCCTCGGATCTTGCAAATCTCCCCATAAGTCTTCTTCGCTGCTGCCACCTCCGTTCTTGGCTTCCCGCCTTCTCCTTCTCCAGACGCCCCACCGACTCTGTCAACTGCTTAATGGTTTGTGTCTGGTCCTTCTTCCATGTTGCGATGTGGTTCATCTACTGAATTAGTTCCATGTAACCGTCCTCTTGAGGATTCCACCCCTGAATATAGTGTGTTCCCATCTCGTTCAACCCCATGAGAACGGGGACCACTACATTCTCTAATTTACGTGCTAACAGAATAATCAAGAGAGCGATTCTCCACCATCTGCTTTGGATGCCTTCACCTTAGGCCTCTATACTTTCGGTACTAGGCTCCTTGGCTTAACAATCTCCTTTAACTTTCGCTTCTTATTGACCGGCGTTCGAACTTCCTCTACATTCGGACTTCGCTCTCTTCCTGAAGTTCTTGCCGAATCCCTCTCAGAATCTGACTTCCTCAAGTCCCCGCATTACTTCGTCCAACTCATCGGAAGGCATCTCGTCTCTTTCCCCTGCAACTGGTGACTGCAAATTGCTTCCTTCTCCAGGACCTACGCTTCTCGTTGATCCACTACTGGCTTTACTCATATTCGGCTCTCGCAAAATATTCTCTGCATCCAACTGATACTTCACTCTTTCCCTTGGAGTTAACCACCCCATCCTTGAGTACATGTGTACCAGAAAAGAGAAAATGTACATTACTCCCTTCTCTCTTGCTTTCAACTGGTCCATAGCTTTGCACATTCGGCGAATATTTCTGATTGGTTGACTTTGATCTTGCCTCCTACGAATCCTTCTACTATCCTCACCTTATGCATACTAGCATAAGTAGTTCTTTGCAGTGAAAACAGCTGATTTAGCATATACATGATCTTTCATTGGAAATCATCTTTAATCAAATCAATCTTGAACCCATTGGTCCCCTTCCTTCCTCGAGGATCAAACCACTTGGACTCGTCAAATTCGAATCCCGTATGCAGTGCCGATTCCTCCCAGTCGATGCCATCCTTATCTACCGTGTAATCTCGGCCCAATGCTTCCGCCCATAGAATCGCATCCCATGAATCGGAGTAACCTCTCTATCCAATCGGATTGATGGCTTTCTTGGCCTTCACTTCTTCTCACAACTCCGGACACACATAGTTTCATCGCCATGCTAAGAACGCTTCGCCCAATTGTTTCAATCGCTTCAACTCTTCCACCGTCCAGTCTGGTTTTGGCACCAGAGATCGAATCACGCTCGCCATCTTCTGCTGAGGGGATAATTGAATAGCTTCCCTTGCTCCCGATCGCAATGACACTCGTTTCTTCATCGTGTCACCCTGTTGGTTCTGTGCCCGCCACTGCTCAACAATACAGTTACAACTCTACCCTAACCGAAACGGAATTGCTCCCGTTGGATTTAATCTACACACACTCTCACTCAACATGCATATTCGCCTTAAGAGTCATCTTCGTATTTGTCACTACTCAGTTCCGCCGAATATCATGCGTTTTATTCCGAAAAACAAAAAAATAAGCTTAAAACTCCTAACTAGGGTCCTACAGGCACTATCGGCCCTAACAACAATTCCAATATGAATTAAGATAAATACATAATCGGCTCTTATTGTTGTATCTGCTCTTACATGTGCGCACCTACCTAACTAAGGATGTTGTTATAGAAGTCATGACAAAAGACATTGATGGGGTGCTCTCATATTCTTATTTCTGTTGTATATGAAAAGAATAATTCTGAAAAATGAAAATTCCAGCAAAAAATCAATTTTCCTCTTACACAACTTGTACTCAATTCAATGCCAAACGTGACAACATCTTCAACACCTCATAAAATTATAGAATGTGACATATAATAAAGTGGATTTGAAGTTGATGGGTTAAGAATTGAGGCTACGTAAAAGGAACTTATTGCATTTCAAGAGTTCCTCCTTAAAAGGAAGTTCTGACTTTGATTGCATGGAAATTACATGCATTGTAATGAAAGTGGACATAGACTTGTATCATTATACCTAAGAAAAATGAACTAAAGTTTCAGAATCTTGGGTAGAATTGTGTAGTTTGGAAATCATGTATCACTATTTTGCCCATGTCGTGAAAAAAAAAGTTCCTTTTAGTGATCAACATTTTTGTGTCAATACTCTTTTGATAAAAATGCTTATAACTACGTCTTTACTCAAAAACATGAAATTCTTGAACTTGCATCAAAATATACAAGCTCAAGAAAGGGAGGAGTAGATGAAATAGACACAAAAAGCTTAAAATCATCTGGAAAAGTATGTATTCTTGTAGATTGATGGCATCGACCATAAGGAAACCAACATGCCCCATTAACTAGAATATCAAAAAACAAAGACGAGAAATACATCATACTAATTCACATGATTGATTGTTTAAAATTTCATGGGATGCTTCAATCGATTACATACAATTCTTATTCAAACACACACAATGACCCCAACCTCAAAGTCAATCACTGTTTTGCACAACATAATCACGAAGTGGTATATGCAAGTCCCGTAGATGTTGTACATACAAGTGGACCACACAACAAAGGAGAACAAGAACAAATTTGTGCTTGCCTAACTTAGCATATTAGTAGAGAATAACATCTTCATGAAAGTGAAGTTAGGTTTTTTTTCTTGTAGGTCATACACATGATCACAATGATCAAATGTTCAATTGCTTGTTTAGTAGTTTGGAACACAAGAAAGTATTTTAGATGAACACATTGCATGAAATATTGGAAGAAGGTCTTATGCTTACACAAGATTGTAGAGTTTTAGAAGACACCTTGGAATCTGAAGATTTGTTGCATATAGACTTTGGCAATCAAAAATCTTAAAAACAATAGTTTTAAGAAACAATTTCGGATAAAGAAGGATTTGACAAATGGTGAAACATGCATGTGGGGGAAAAGTGTAAAGTTCTTGAAATATGTTACTAAAAGCATCATGTTTATTGCATATGTTAGCAATCAGAAATCTCATAGGAGCAAATATAACGACAATGAAAAAATTCTTGACAATTATCTATCTACTATGAATAATAACTAAAATAATCTAGAAATCCCCAAAAAATCCTATTTGATCCCCAACTCTGCCCCTATATACAACAAAAGAGAAGTAGTTATCAATGTACTAACATGATGCATGAATAATATTATAACTATTCATAAAATTGAAATATATAGTCATAGTGGTGTACAAAATTCAATACTAACTTGTGGCACAAGAAAGTAAGGTACATGAATCATTTGAAGTTGAAATCATTACCTATAGGAGGTAAAGAGACAATCAACATAGACTCAATAACTACTTTAACTCCATATATTCTTCATGATAGCTTGAAAGCAAACAAGATATTTTTTTTGCATGAGGATGTGAGATTAAAACATATCTCAAATCTCATACATATAAAAACAATTTTTAGAAAAAATTTGAATGAAAAAAGATATTTCATATTTTTATTGATGATATATTTTAATTTTAACATGGCTGTAATTTTTGAAACATAAGTAAATACCATGTTAATCTCTTAGGAGTTTAAGACTCTTCTAAAGAAATAAATCAGATGCTATATCAAACAATGAAGATCTGATGGAGAAGAAAAATATTTGTCAATTTAATGTTATGGTTTCTTGACTGAGCCTGATAAAGTAAAGCAAATGACCATAACATATATGACTAGAAGAATAAAGTAGTAAAAATGAAAAATTAACTCACAACAAAATGAAAAAAAGTAATGTTGAATGATAGTAAGTCATATCAAGATCATATTATGTGTGATATATTGCTGATACACATGACTTCAACAACAATAATCTTTAAAAATAGACCAATTGAATCATTTATGATTAAAAAATTAATGTTGTATATCTTAAGGACTTTGATTATGTCTATTATGTGTAAATTTCTAATAAAAAAATTTAGATAATAATACATATAAATATATCTTTAAAGTATATCTATTGAATTAAAAGCATATACTTATTTTGGAATCTAAATACTAGACAAAAACTTATTATTAGAAATATTATATTCAATGAGGTAAAATTAGTATCTACAAAATCAAATTTTTTTTATTCATCTTATAGAAGAAAAAACTCAAGATGTACTTAATATACTTATTGTATAAAATATTATTTAATATGATACCTCAATTGTAAGATTATATTAGGTTGTGAGTTTTCGAGCTTTTTAATTTAATTTTTCTGCAAGGTGAAGAAAATTTCTATTACACATGATGGAGTAGAACATTAGGAGATCCAACAAGCCTTCAGTTACCACAAGCCTTGTTAAAATACTCAACCTACAATTTGAGTATTTTAAAAGTCACAAGAAAATGAAACATGGTCAAATTTCTAGTGAAAAGTGTTATGGATGATATATGTTTAGTTGTACATTATTCATATGTGATTACATAGTTGAATATAAAAAAATATTAAATTTTGTAAAAGTTATGATAATTATTTGATGTTAGTAAGTCGTGCAAGAAAAAATTGTAGCATTGAATCAACAACAAATATAGAAGTAAATATTTTAAAAGTTAAACTTATTATTGATTGTAATCATTGAAATAGTCAAAAGGATATTATAAATATAAATATAAATACACATAAAATTTGATAAAAACAAAAAACTATTTTAAAAATTAAGAGATTGAGTATAAAAAGATATTAAAACTCATTGTTAAGATGTCTTCAATTTATACTATTCATTAAGTTATTACATAATAAAAGTGAATGGTGCATCATATGGAGTCAAATAATGTAATTCTATATGATGATTTGATAGAATTAGTATACATGGTACATCTAATTGAATATGAGAATTTTAGACACTTGATTGGATATGGTAATTGCAAAATACCTTTTAAGAGCTAAGGCAATACCAAAAGTATGATATGAGAGGATTTGTGTGTTTTTAATCAAATTAAGATTAAATATTTACACCTTAATTCTTCCTTCTATTTTTTTTTCAATATTTATATTTTTTTTGTTTCTGGATGATTTGAAAATATAAATCAAAGGATCATGTAGGCAAAGATTTAGTTACATAACAAATTTAAGATGAAAAATTTGAATACACATGCTATTTTTTTTGTATTATGATTGATTATATTAAAAAGCATACTTGAATAATGTAACAACATGATGAATTATTGTAATTTAAATAGTCTCTATTTATTCCAAAAAATATAGAAAAATTTATCATATATAATTGAAGTACTTGCAAATCTAAACATGTGTGTATAAATCATAGTTATTAATATATAATTTTACCTACTAGATGTGATGTAAACAACTAAGTTGGGCTTATTAGAAAATTTATGCATACTCCAAGAAAATCTCAACTTGATGTTTTAAGGAGGATTTTATGGATATGTGAAGTACATAATTTTGTTTGGACTTCATTTCACATCAATTTTTCACATAGATTGTATATTTTTACATATTCAAATTTGATAGATTATGGGCACTGAAAAATATTGTAAGACAAGTTATATCTTAAGCCTTAGAAATAAAACTATTTGTAGGGCATCCAAAAGAAAGTCTATAATTACTTTATCATTTGCACAAACTAAGTATAGAAACGTTGTTAATGCAACATGCGAAGATTCATGATTGAAACAACTACTAGCTAATATGAAATGACCTTTATCGATCTACTTTTTTTAATAATAATACTATATGTAGCATTCAATTGGCTAGTAATGATGTATTTTATGCTAGGACTAAGCTTATTAAGAAGCATTGTCACTTTATTTGTGGGAATCATTGCAAGTTAGATTTCAGATTTGTGAATAGTGAAAATCATATTGCTGATGTGTTCACAAAGTTATTTTTTAAAGATAAGTTTGAGCATTTTGAATTCTAACTAGGTGTGCATGATTAAAACAACAATATTGAATAGATGTATATTAGTATGTATTTGATAAGATGTGTAAATTTATTGGTTATATATAATTATATTTTGTTAATATTTTTCGCATTCATCTTGAAAATATGACAGAAAGGTAGGTTACAACCTTTAACATCTTTCAAATTGCTTTGCAATTCTATTGTTCAAATATTATGAGTTGAATTTTTTTTTGTTTAGATTTTTAGTTATATATCAAGTACTTCATATTGAAATGTTTCTTTTTCATAATGGTCGTACATGTCTCATTCTCTCTTTTTATGTTTATCTTTATTTAATTTATAACAAAGTTGTGGCCAGGTTGAAGGAGTCAACCAAATTCTTATGAGCACCATAAAAGTAACAGTCAAAAATCATCTCAATAACTATAAAAAATGACTCATTATAGCTTTATGGGTTCATCAAACAACTTACAAGTTAATATTTCATGACTTTTAGCAAGTTTATATTTAATGACCATATTTCAAACTCAATTTCTCTTACCTTCATTATTTTGAGTAGTTATTAAATATGCATTAATAAACATGACTCAAACTTCTAAAAAAAAAGTCGAGGCTATAATGTTGTGTCCATTCACTCCATTGACTATGCAATCTACAACCAAAAAAATAATCCAACAAAAAAATCATTTGACAACATGATTTGATAAGAATACATACAGTTTCAACCCTAATCAAATGATAACATGTGAGCATTCCTACAGTCCCGCATCTGCAACAATAGGTTAAATCTTGTTCAATACTACAACCCTCATTACTAAGCCATAAAAAACTAATTTTGATAGGAAAGAAAAAGTTCTTTGATAGTGGTAGGTTCCAATTATGAATTAATTTATTAGTCTTAACATCCATTTCAAATCAAAAGTATATTGACGTTGAGATTGAGAAAGGTTTGACATTAAGTCAAGACATCCATGATGACATGATGGTGTTGGAATATCTTTGTACATGTGCTTTGATGGGTATTTTGAAAGCCAAGGAGTAGGATCAAGTTTTATAAAGAGCTTAGTAATTCAAATGAGAATATAGACAATCTCTTTATATAAAAGAGATACATCAATATTTGTATTGTGTCATTTCCATGTTCAAAAGTGTAGATGGTCATACATGCTCATGAGAAGTTATTTCATTTTAGAGTGAAGCTGAAATGAAACTTACTTCAAAGTCACTATAAGTGAAAAAGTATACAAACAGAGGTATGATCATTTGTAGCCATATGTATGATATGTGATTGTGTTGAGCATCATAACCTTACATCATAGTTACATCCCCTAAAGATTATATGACTTGACTATTGGTGAAGCTAGGATTTTGCAAGATCTTTATCATTGATTTACGACATCACATACATATGTTAGTCAGAGTGGAGCATTTTTTCAAGTGGACAAAATTGGTGATATTTCCCAACAAGTCAGGGAGGAAATAACATAAACATTCATAGCTTTCTTATTTAACTAATTTGATGCACCAAAAAAAGATATTCACTGATTAAACTACTTTCAAGCTTTGTGTAATCAATCATTGATAGATCATCTTATCATCTCAAGAGATCATTTTGAGACTAATAGTTTAGTAGAGAGAGTTGTACAGATAATAAATATTTTTGGCAACAAAGATACAAAAGATTGAATTATGATCCAAAGTCCAGTTTATGAAGTTTGCATCTACTTGCATTTTGAGCTTCAAGTCTAAATAATCATTAAGGTGAGTGACATTTGTAGTTTAAACTTCTGTAATATAGTCATCAAGTTCAACCGCTTGCATTCAAGCTCAAAATCTAGTTATTAAAGTCAAAATCACTTGTATTTCAAGTACAAATGTGTCAAGTACAATACAATTATATTTTGTATGACAAACCAAATTCACTTTACAACCAAACATTTTTAAACATGATTTACACCTTGTACTTGATTTTTGATCATAGTGAGTAAGCCAAAACAAAGTTTACATATCAAAACATGTTTCTTTATCACATAATAGTCAACCATATATATTGAAAGTCACATAAATAGTATGTTGAAATAATAATATGCTATTATTTGACATATAAATTTTTATGATATATATTTGATAAAAATAAAAATGAAATTGTTAATCTTTTTAAAATTTTAATATAATTTTTTATTCATATTTGATAATCCTAATGATCTACTTCAATGTCTTTCATTTCCTTAATCACATGAATTTTATATGATATTATTGCATACATTTAATATTGATTTCACTTCATTTTTTTTCCAATATTTATACATGTATTTTGAATCTGAAAGTATAATTCATAGGTGTGAACATTATGCTTAAATACATACCTAGGTTATCCACTACTTCACTATCCATGAACCTCATGAGACTAAAAGCCCAGTTCAATAAAACTAACTTTTGTCAAATTAGGGTGAAGTTTAGATTCTTGATTAAATATATATTTATATTGAAATGAAAATCATGATATAGTTAAAATATGTTGGGCATGATGTCAGCCGTCCTTGAGAAGTATTTGTCAAGATTTGTGCCAAAACCCAAACAAATGACAAAGTCATGACCATTACACTCCTAGTATATCTACATTAAAATTTTTTTGCCCTTCATTTCGAATTATATTGTTTTAAAGAAGGTAAGCTATAATTTATAGTTTTTAATTTATTAGAAAATTCAGAGTAGACTTGCAGATTTTCAAACTTACATTTTTTTTAAGTATATCAAAGAAATATCTCTAGTAGACTTGCTTATTTTCAGTTAGGATATTTTAAAGCATGTAATAAATACAAATCATGTTGGATTTGAATATAAAAGGAGGTTTTATATTACATACATATGTATATCAATTTCTAAATTTTCACCAACTATGTATTAGTGAACTCAAAATGAAAAAATCCATAGATTTCAAAAATTTTTGAATATAAAATTTTTGATGTTTAAATGATCAAAATTTGCTAAGGAAAATACAAAGTAACACCTATATTTTTTATTTTCACCAGAATAAAAAATATGATGTATTTATATATGATAAAAATAATTATAAATTATGTTTCATTGCATGCATTACTAGAAACAAGTATTTTGAGCATAAATTTTGCACCTAGTGAATTCATTTTAACATTTGTGAAGTTGTTCCAAAATAATCAAGATCAATAAAATATGAACTTTTACATGCATGAATGGTGACATGACATGTATTTTAAATATGTAACTCTATGTATGAGTTCATTTTTGTTAAGGTTGATAACCAAGATTATCTCAAATATAATTCAAAAAAATACACACTAAGGTATGATACATACATATTCAATCCTTGGAAAAAAAAATTCCAATCAAAATGACCGAAATAACAAAATCAATCTATATTTCTTTTTATAACCACATGCCAATATCTATGAACCTATACCTGTTAGTCTAAAATTGATGGATCTATTTGATTAATCATCTTTATCAAGAAGGTAATAATAAAGTGGACAAATTGTTCTAGTCAATGTTGCAAAAAAAACAGGCAATTGGAAATATATTGAGTGGTACATTAACGTTGGGACACACAAAGAAGGCATTTTTATCATCAATATACAACAGTAGAATGTCACCATTTTTCACTAGCCAACTGATAGCAAGATTTCAAAAATCAATGAAGGAATGGACCCAATAAAATAAAAAAAAGGAGGGGAAGATCCCATCAAGTTATACATGGATGAAACCAAATGGGTAACATGGGGCTAGGCCCCAATAGCATCACAATTGGAAATATGTCCTATTGCACCTAAGATATCCAAACTATCTAGGTCAAAGAGTCTACAAACAACACGAGCATCCGAAGAATCATCACCTAACGTGATTACTCTCCTATGGATTGCACAAGCTAGTGCTCTCTATAGAGCAGTGGAAACACGTTATCTAAAATATGCTATACAATAAAGTAAAAAGAATGACACCCCTGCCGTCTAGTATGGTAGGCTCTTGCGCACTCCCTCATGAACATGTCGATGTCGGTATCCATAGCTCTATATAACTTTAAAGCTAGAGGAACAAAGAGGTGATCTCTTTGCATATCCCTATATTTGAAGACTTTGGCTACTGCCGCTCCACTTGCAGTCCATCCAGGAGGATGGATGATCATCCTCTCACCCCATGTGAAACTGTGTCACTTGGAGTATCGATAACCACCACGTCTTCCAATAATAACTTGGTCCCCCAAACCAATTATAGCTCTGCCCTAACCCTAGTAGACTACAAGGCATACCAACGCTCTCTCCATGTGAGATATCCACACTCTCTCGCCATAGCAAACACCACATTCCCATAGTGGATGGATCCACTATGGGAAGTCACCTTCTCCACATGTATTTTCACCACAATTCCTTTAAAGATGCTATAAATTGGATAGAGATTCAAATCAAGAGCGTTTGGAGCACTGTAAATAGTGTAAACGAAGCGAGGAAGGAATGGGAAGGGAAAGAAGAGAAATTCTTGTCTTGTGTTGACAGATGCAGGCAGTGAGGCCATACCAAGGAAAAATAGGAAGAAGTTTGCAAGTGGCGTTTGAGATAGGAAGGAAGCGAGTCATGGAAAAATCCCAGCAGAGTGGCAGAGAGAATGTGATGGGATGAGAGGCGACGATACTGCGGACGAGTGTTTCAACAGTTTTGATCCTGTAAAGCGTAAATCTGTTGCAGTGCGAGTAGAGTATTGGTTGGAGGAATCGTAGAACATGAAGGGGAAGTAAAAGAGCTTGGGCGGAGAGGCGAAGACCTTAGAGCAAGGATCCAGAAAAAATCACAACAGATATGAAACCTAAAAGTCTAGCCTTTGTGGAAGAGAGATCTTACTGTAGCAGATGTTGAAGAGGAGAGAATAAGGAATATCTCCGAAGGCCCGAATCTTCAGAGATTTCCATGAAACCTAAAAATTGGTGCTAAAGGAGGGAGGGAGGAGAAAAATATCTTCTATGATGGACGAATCAATTGAGATTTGCTGAGTATGAAACTTAAAATGGTGTAGAAGATATTCCATCCAACAAGAACGGAACGTGAGTACGTACCTTCGTTCGCGCATACGGACCAACCCTTAGCCAGTTTTCGATTCGGCATCAGGCGAGATCAATGCAACTGCAGGTAGGCAGCCACGTCATATGATCATGGAGGCGTGTCCTCCGGCGGTTCGCCCATGCCAGATGTAGGATCCACTCATCGGGGCCAAGATGGCAAGGATCCGAGGATGCAAGATTTTCAACTTTTGACACGTCAATCTAAACTCATCCACGTCGGACTTGCTCCTTGCCATGTCAAGAGCCGCGGTACTACTGCACTGTACTACGCTGCCCTGTTCGTGGAAAGAGGGACGGACGGTGCCGCAACTGCTGCTATTCTTCACGCCGAAAGAACAAAGCAACGCACGCACGCACGCACGCAAGAATACCATGGAGACATACGACCCAAGGAAGGAATGCAATGGAATGGGAAGGAAGGAAGGAAGGCGGATGGAAGGAAGGGAGCAATCGAGCAAGAGAACAGGACAGACCAAGCGGAGAGAAGGCAAGGCAAGGCTAGCGAAGCGAAGGAAAGGAAGGACTGAAGGAGGGAGGGAGGGAGGTGGTGAGGTGAGGCTGGCTTTTGGCTTGGAGTGGCTTGGCTGTGCTTTGCTGCTCTCGAGACGACGAGACGACGAGACGAGAGAGAGAAGAGGAGACCGACGATGACGGACAGGAAGGAGCGATTTCAAGCTGGGTTTCGGACAGTCTACTTCGATTGATGCTGGCTTACTGGCTGGCTGGCTGGCTGGCTGGCCGTAGGTAGGGGGTGGATCCTGTCCAGCCAAGAGCAAGGCAAATTTTGTTGTGAGGGTTGGGTTGTAGTTGGCGTCGACAAGCTAGCAGGCACCGATGATGGACAGGAGTTGGATCGGGGCGTGGTGTGGCGCGGAGGTTTTGCGGGTCTCTCAAGTCATCTTGTAAGGAGGAAGAATGGAAAGCAGAGAAATTTGAGCATTGTAGGACCTGAATAACGAGGGGTGTTGCGACACGGGCGTTGTATGGTGAGAGGTGTGTAGGGGAGTATTGAACTTGTCCGGTTGGATCTTATAATGTTCTTCTGGATAGTCCTTGGCGCCGGTGCCGGGGTCGACTCGTGGATTATTTCCTGGATCGTTCTAAGAAGTGCGAGGTGGAGATTTAAGTGCAGGTCTTTTAGTACTTGAGGGAAGGCGGCGCGGATTACAGGTTTAGAGGTTTCCGTTACATAGAGCTATTAGCGGCGTTGGGCGGAGTAAAGTGGTATCGGACGTGCAGAGAGAGAACGCGCACGTTAGGGAGACGGAGAGAGTGATTCCAAGCCTTTGGAGATTGGCCCTATGTCATTTCCCGGGCAGAAATGGCTTCGCGGCCTTCAATCTTCATCTCTTTTTCGGCCGCCGCCCGAAAGTGCCATCCGTAAACAGGTACGCTGGTCTAGCAAATTCCTCTTACAAAAGCAGTCGAATGGAGGTTCCAGGGCTGGTTGGGAGACGGTGATTCTGAATTCTCGATAGCTCTAGTATTGTTCCCGGTCGTTGGTTTTGCTCGCTCTTTGGTAGTCACCTAAGGACCTCTCGCAAGCTTCCTGAGAAGACTAACTGACGTAGCCAATCTGGGATGTATCTGGGCGGTATTGTGCTAGGATAGCGTGGTTCTCATTTGGGTATCTCCAGACAAATTTTGCTTGTTAGTGGCAATTTGTCTCACTGGTCAGGCGGGTCTACAGTGTATCCAGTAGCGTTGAGGAGGAGTTGAAAAATCGAGGGTTCTAGTATTGATGACCCCGTCTTTGTTATTTATGCTTTCTTTGTTCTACCCGCTTCGGCCTGTAGGTTTTTCCCTTCAGTGAACCCAAGTTTATTGGATTGTTCCCTCCTATTATCTACCTGATCGCCGCGAACTTTGTAATCGAGCTGTATTTATTCGTGCTCAATTCCAGCTGTAATCAAATGTCCAGAAACTAGTTCCTGTTGGATTGAGATGCTAGTAGAATATTTCGATGAATGTGAAAGTCTCCCCAGATTGTTTGAACCTCTAGAATTCCCTCTTTTTTGGAAAGCTCGTTCAGAATGTTCACGTGCTGCAGTCTATGTCCTTCAATTTGCGTTGCTCACCACGGACAAAAGAGGATATCTATCTCCCTTTGTGAGTTTTTCTGGCCTTTACCTGAGACTGGGAGCGCGGGAAGCGGTCGGACACTTGCCTGACTTTTACGGAATCATACAACATCTGCATCACATTTCCTCTAGAGATGAGGGCATCAAGCCACAGTTGCATGTGATTCCACATTTACATTTCCATGATATGCTCAATCAATGCTCGCAAGAACATGAGTTAAATGCGTGCCTAAATTTTTCCTGAGCACGCGGGATTTCTGCACCACGGTGGGCGAGAGTGACTGTTGTGCCGAACAATGTCATTATATTTGTGCCGTCTTTACCTTTGTGTTGCAACTTGAAATGACCAGCCTTTCTTATGCGTCATCGACGTATGTACTGTTCATTTATTTCGTTCCCAGTTGTCTTGAACTTGTAGTAGTTCTGACACATCTTTAATGTACAACCCACGTTTTGAGCTAAGAATAACTCGGGGTATACAGATGGAAAGCTCTCTCCGAATGAAAGATGAGTTATTTGACACAAATACATGGGCTTTTGGTTTTCCCACTCCTCCTGGATTTCACGCATCGATGCAATGTTTGCTGCACAGCTGCTGTCGAGAAATTGATTTTGTATCAATATGACAAGAAGGTCCCTTTCCCAACGAGCTGAAGCACGTTGAGACTCCAATCCTTGTTTCCTCATTTTTTTTCCAATCACATTTAGGACTTAGATCCTCGTTTCCGCCTCCACTGTTTTGATACGCAGGGTTAGCATCTGTAGAGAACAGCGTCCAAGGCTTTGTGTAGTGGGTCACCAAAAGTTGGACCGAAGTTTGAGTTCTTCTAGGAATGAGTTTCCCTAGACCCATCTTTTTTCTGGGTCAAGGGATGCTGAGATTCGGAGTTCATTTACAAGGTTTGATCTTTATTTGCTTCTACCAGGCAGGGCCCATGTGTTGTCGAATTTTGGAACTTGTCCATATATATTTGAGAACCTTTCACGTCATCTTCGTGAAAGGTGGATTTTGATGGTTTTGATCACATGAGTATATGGTTTGATTTCTGTCCCTTGCTTTATATTCGCAGGCAGAAATTTTGGCCTATGTCGAGCTTTTTGGACATTTCGCTTCAGAATCCTTTGTGGATGATATTGGGGAGGTACGTGTGTCATAAGAGCATCCTACATTTTATGAAGACTCTGCGTTTTCAGTTTCAATTGGCTCATCTAAAAGACATGATGTAAAGAACCATATCAAAACAGCAAATTTTGTAGATTACTCGTGTACTTATCACGGTTATCTTCGGGTATGGATCAAAGCGTGATATATTCGAAACTTGTGGCCGTAACGTCCTAAAAAATAAACGTACCTCCTTCGACGGTGGACTCGCTGGTGCGGGATCAAATGATTCCAGTTTTTGTGAGCAGTCGCGTTCTGTTTGCATTGGCGAATTCTGGGATGTGAATCTATTATCCTACAAATTAACCCACTCTTTTCCTGTGATGAACTTGTCTACAGCTTGTGCGCGCTCACTACCCCACAAATGAACATTGCCTTCTCGATGACGTCTTAGGTGACATTCTATCCTACTTGTATGTTCTGGAGTTTGTAACTTTTTGTAATGTTAGTTTACATGACTGACTATCGGTCTTAGAGAATGTCTGATCCTCCTATTGTACATGTTGTTTATGTTTTTTTTTGTAGCTACGTTTGTTCTTCACCACCCAGAGCATGGACATGCGGTTCTGCATGCACTTCTCTCTTGTGTGATTGATGGGACGCTGATTTACAACAAGAAGACACCTCCATTTGGATCGTTCGTTTCTTTGTTCAGCCCTTCTACTGAGGTATGTTCTTGGCTTGATATACATCTTTCAGCATTTTGTCATATCATGGTTATATATATGCAATTAGTCTTATTTAGAATTTGGCGGTCCGCACAAGGAAACATCTGTTCCGGTACGTTTCATTTTGAATCAACGAATTTCACAGCGGGCCATTGAGTACTTTGATCTTTGATTGATTCGTATAGAACTTGAATTTTAAGTAGTATTGATTTACTACAAAGTTGGGGAAAAGTAGGTCATAACAATGAAGTAGGCAAGAACCGCTTCATGGTTCAAGATGCTGAGAACATCATTTTCTCTTTATATATCAAGATACCACCTGCAGTTTGAGAAGTACGTCCAACAGAATCCCACCTTGAAGTTGTTTTGCTACGAATATCCATTTCGTCTTCTCACTTGAAGAGCTGCTTGCATCGTTTAATCTCTTGCGTCATATTCTGATTATGGCATATCCAGTACGTCACTTCTCACGAAGGATTGTGACTGCTCTCTTGCTTCTAATCGTAATGGTTATAACTGGCTACTTACTTCAGTAGACCAAGAGTATTTTTTTACATGAGAACCTAATCGCATTCAGTTGTTAGAATGCCATGCTTTTCTGTTTTGACCATGTCGAAAGTAATTGCGCACTGGAGCCGGTTTTCTGAATGTTGCAAGCTTGCTCCGAAGTACCACATATACCTTAGAATGTGTCATACATATTGCAGTATTATTGATTCGAATCAGTGATCCATGTCTACTGACTTTGTTAGCCTTGCATTCTGTAGTAATGACCAGTCGACGACCCGCAATGAACGGATCATAAGGTAAATCGCAAAGAAAATTGTTGACATTGCTATTTACCTTCTGCTCTACCCATCAGATCTTGATAAAATTGGAATGTGTGTATGCTCTTCAGCTTTTCCCCATCTTCTGCTCTTCTGGCGGGGTTTTCTTGCCGTGTTGGTTGTTGGGTCTTTACGTATTGTTTGATGGACCCTCCGATCGTCACTTGAGTTGCATGTCCTGAATTTTCCATTTAAAAAACGAACCACGGGCTCCTCCAGATCGTTTTGGGTTCTCGAAGGGCTATCAGTGCGACAGATGAAAGTAAGATTTATTCTGGGAACACTATTTCGCCTACATTGTCATCCCGAGCACTGGGTACAAATTGTTTCTAAAAAGTCTTTTGTGCTAAAGGGGACGAAATCACGTGAACATCCCACTGTAGAAGACCGAATGACATCGTTCGGTGTAAAGTAGTTTCTTTGGGTCCAAAATTGCTTCATTCTAGTAGATTTTTCTGTTTCTTAACCATATTCATGAAAGAAAATTAGACGAAAACTCGTATTGATACGTTTCAACTTCATTTTTTAGTTAGTAGCACCAATGTTCAGTACATTTGCATGTAATTCTATGCAAGAGAAATTGAATCGTGGCTTCAATCCCTGAGTGATGGGGCATAGGTGTCCTGTCCCTTTAGTCGAGCGACTCTGAAAGGGGTGACATGTATGTTGTGTTCTTGAATAAGATGGAGGATGTGAGTTTACTAGGAGTTCGGAACGATCAGAATTCTTAGAGACGAACATTTACTTGACATGTCTATACGCAATTTACTTCAAAGTTTCGTATTGACATGGTGTAGAACTTACTTTCTCTTTCAGTAGAAGATTATTCATCTCTTTGCTCACTACCTAGAGTTTTATTGAGCTATTAGTACGGCATGTGAGTGCTTCTTTCCGAGTAGACAAAACAGATTTTTCGTAAGAGAGATGGAGTTGCTCTTGTATCTCCTTTTTGCGAAGTCTAGTGGAGGGTCAATGTGTCCCCGAGAAAGCCATCAAAACAGCAGATTATTTTAGAAGCACCTAACGGTATTTCTGTATCATTTTTTCTTAGTACTGTTTGGAATGTTTCGCCTGCGGGGTGCACAAAGTCATGCGTTTATTGGCGGATTAGGTTTTTCTGATTCTTTTTTGGAATAACCGTATCTTCCACTCTGGCTATCAATGGAAACGTTCCTTAGTTTTTCACAGTTTCCCATGTCACGAAGGGACCTATGGCCCTGAATGTTGACGGGACATTACGGATATGTCTTCCAGGTAGTCTCAAGAGATGTTTTTGATGTTTGTGGATCATTCCGCACTATTTGCGAACCAAAGAAACGGAGAAAGCTCACTTCAAGCTGACATTTTTTCTATTTAATGAGAGAAACTAATACGTTCCAAACTTCTGATTTTTAGCAGTTCGATGAAATTGGTTTTATTTCAAAGAACCATGTTTGACTTAGATGTAATGGCAACGAGTTAGATTTGGACGATATTATTAATGGTTAATTATCAAGTCGTCAAGCTCTGGTTTACTGAGGAAGCCAAGCCGTGCCCGTGTCACCGTCCTAGGCCTACATTTTACAGGTTTAGACCACAAATCCTCAATTTATTGGGTAAGAATGAGACCATCATGTTTATGGTCGGGTTCTACACCTATTTCGCAACGGACTTGTTTGACCTTTTCTTTGATTTTCCTTGGAGTTTATTAATTATATTTATACCCCGATCGAACACGAGCGACCGACCGACCGACCTGTATCGGCTTCTCGTTTTGTTACATAATGATTCCATGAGTTGTGACGACGGGACAGTGACTGTAACGAGGTCCCTCTTTTAGGGGTGGTGAGTTTTGGATAATTTGTGGAAAAAATTTACTAGATAGATTTGTGATTGGATAATAGTAATTTAATGTCACAAAGACATTGGAGTTTGAAGATTTCTTCGATACGGAAGAGATTTGATTTTCTGCTTTGTACCCTTTGCTTGCGTAAGGAAAGATGTACCTGTATGCGATTCGACTGGCCATAGCAAATTTTCTGTTAGATCAAGAGTGTTTCTTTCAAAAGTCTCAGCTAGAGGCTAGCAGTTTCTCTCTTTGTACCTAGTTTGGATACTTTTAGATGAACAGTTAGCTACCTACAGGGCATCGCTTTGAAATGTATGGATAGTGACTTGATTTGGAATGTCGATGTTCAATGCGAAATAGGTTTGTCTAAGTTTATATATACTAGGAAAGTTTCCGGACTACAACCCGCCCTCTATTTTCTATCTCTTATTCACGTCATATTGTGTTTACACACGCAGAGAGATTTTTCGGAGCAGTGGGCTCTCGCATGTGGAGAAACTTTGAGGGTTCTCACTCACTACAATCGCCCGACATTCAAGAGTGACACTGGGCAGCCGTCTGGGAGTAATCGCAGTCCCAGTTCTAGTGGGGAGGGTTCTGGAAAAGGTAGCCAGGCAAGGGCTGGTTGGGATGAGTATGACAGGAGATCACCTACCAGACTTCTCACGCCCTGGATTACAGATAGTCTACTTGCTGCTCCTCCATCAATACGTAGTGACTACTTCCAATGGTAACGTGCCTTGAGCTCGTCTTTTAGTGGAGATTTGACTGTCACGCTAGCTTTGTTAAGTTTTTTGTGAATTTAATGTTGCTTGTCACAGATGTGATTGTGAACGGTTATTTTGGCTTTTACAGTATATCATATAGTGCATGTTATTTCAATGACGACGAATGGAACCTATAACTTTTCTTTAGTGATTATTTTAAAGGTGCGGAGGCGTCATGGGAAAATACACAGCAGGAGAAGAACTCAGACCTCCAACCACGGGTACGTTATGAAAATCAGCTAAACCTAAAGTCTTATAGGTAGACGGTTTCCTGAGGGAACTACAGTTGTGCTTCTGCAATTTTTTTGATGCAAAGTTTTGCATCATGTGATATAATAGAAATATCAATGTCCTTAAATCAAGATGGTGTCGCGGACGACGCCCAAGAAAACTTCCCTCCCGAGTCTTAGCCGTGTAGTATTAAGTTGGAGTATGAAGTAACTTCCTTGTAACTCATACATGGGAAGGTACTTGATTTATTTATATTTGCTTCGAGGTGACAGCATAGAATGAAATGCTACATCTTTTTCCCATTTCTTCTTTCTTCTTCTTGGCTTCATATCACCCGCATTACACTCCAAGAAATTTTGTTAGATTGTCCTCCTTTGCGAGAAGTTAATCTGTAAATTAGGTTTAAGGTAGTGCAAAGATTGGGGAAACCGTGAAGAGGATGGATGAATCGTATAATCATGTAATGCTAACCAACCCAGACCATTTACAATAGTATGTGCGGCTGTGAAGGATGAAATTTTATCGAAAAGACCAACTCACTCCAAGTCTGTTGTTTGTGCAACACACTTCAAGACGCTCACTGTCATCCATTCGTTATGAGCATTTTGATCTTATTGTAATATGTGCAAGTGCGAACACGTTTTCAATATGATAACCTTAATCATAAGCTGGTCTTTAATCGAGAAGTTCTGGGAAGTTATGCCAAGTCTGCTGCATGTGCAACACTTTATAAGACGCTCTCTGTCATTGTTTTCTTGTGAGGACTCTGTTGGCAATTTTATACCTGCTAATACCGAGACATCTGTTCATATATCAGCATAATTTTAAAGCGAACTGAAGTTAAGAAGTTCTCTCTGTGCTTTCTTAATTATCAGCAGTTGGAGGCCGAAGTCAAGGCAAGCAACCACAGCTCCTGCCCTCAACTCCTAGATGGGCTGTGGCCAACGGTGCAGCAGTTATCTTGAGTGTTTGTGATGACGAAGTGTCTCGTTATGAGACAGCAGATCTAACTGCCGCAGCAGTTCCTGCCTTGCTTATCCCTCCCCCAACAGCTCAAAATGAGAACCTTTTAGTCTCGGGCATACCTTTTTTGGAACCATATGCGCACTTATTTCACAGGTAGAATTCTTCCCTTTCAGTCCGTCATGTAGCACTTTGAGACTGCACCTTCCATGGTTTCTCTACTCAAGTTTTCCGCATTCTGATTCAAATTTGGATCGAGGATACAGATACTACGCAGTTGCAACACCAGGAGCAACTCAAAGGTTGCTGTTTGGGCTTTTGGAAGCCCCTCCTACTTGGGCTCCAGATGCTTTAGTTGTTGCTTTAGCGCTCGTCGAGCTATTACGAGCAGCCGATAATTACACTTCCTCTGTGCAGGTTTGTCTCTATTCTGAGCTCAATAGAATCCTGTTCGTTCGAATTGTGTTTTATTGCGTCATTGGCAGTTTGCTGTACGCCGAATTAGTTGTTACCCAAGGAGAATATTAATGAACCTTGTTATATTCCCAAACACTTACGTCTATTCGTGTTGAACTTGGTCTTGGAGTGAAACGTTTACACAATTGTTTATTGATATATTCTGAGAGTTTGTTGATTTACCCTTTCCTGGAAATAGCTGTGTGTAATTCCGCAGCTATGAAAATTGTTCCTAATAAGGGAGAGATTTTGTGCCAGCAGCTTGAACCTGTTGGAGTCGCACAGTCCTTACTCTTCATGTCGCCCTAAATTTTTTAGTTACGTCTTGTTGTGTGAGGGTTGCAGCTTCCTCGAGATTGGTTGACCATCCATTTCTTGAGGCCAGTCGGTGCTGCTATGGCCCAGAGGTCAGGTACTGCCGCAGATGCTGCCGCAGCTATTCTCTATCATATTTTTTCTCGACCTGCTCTGCTCTTTCCTCCACCATCACAATCTCAGGGATTGTTTTCGACGCAAACATTATTATATGGCACGTCAAGCCTGGCTGCAAGTAGGGAAGAGGTAAGTGTGTGGGCACAATTTTCCTATGCATTGACGGATGTTGCAAGTTGACACTTTCAAGCATTCTGTGCACTCGAATTGTAGCTGACTGAAATTCTCTATCAGGCCAAGGCTGCTGCAGCCCAAGCCAGCGAGGTCGCAACTGCAAGTGGATTAGCAGCACTTATGACTGGGCATGGAATTGATGTGGAGTGTCATATATGTGCCCTCTGGGAGGCAGCATACGGTTTGCGGCCGTTGACTCCTTCGTCCGTTGATCTTCCCGATCTTGTTCTGTCGACACCTTTGCAGCCACCAGTGCTTTCGTGGAACTTGCTGCGAGCTCTTTTTCGAATTTTGTCTTATCTTCCTCCGGATAGTCCATCACAAGCCTGTTTGAAACGAATTTTTTCTGCAACTGTAGAGGCCATTTTGCAGCGAACATTTCCTCTTGATGAGGTTAAGCAACAAAAAGATGGCACCATTGTAGGTTTACAAGCTGGGGGAGGAGGTACCGGCGCAAAGAGCGTAGCCATGGGAGAACTTCGCGCTATGTTGCATTGTTTGTTCACAGAGTCCTTCCTCTCCCCTGAGCTAGCCGCACATCTTCTTTCTGAAGCTCTTAGTTTATGTCTTAGTCATGATGCAAGTCGGCAGTCAGAACGAAGAATAGCTACTTGGAAAGACGGTGGGAGCTCTCTAACTATGGAGGAAGACATCTATGAGGGAAAGGAGATATTCAGGACACCTACGATTGACGTCGCAGGCAAGCAGCGGGGTGCTGTAGCAACTTTTGACTCCTACGTTATTGCAGCGGTTTGCGCCTTGGCTTGCGAAGTACAATTTTTTCCCCTTTCTCCAGCTTACTTCACGATAATGAAGCTACCTTCCGTTGTGATTACAAGACCGGATGCTGATGGACAAGTTAGTAGCAGTGGCGCACGCGATGGGCAAAGGTCTGTGTCTTTGCTTTCTAACAGATTTCCAATAGGCGTTGCCAATGTTCTGGAGCATACGAAAAGGCTTCTTGGGCTCTTAGAACTTCTACTCGGCGTCTCACCTTCGTTTGCCGGAACCGGGTGCAGTAATAGCAGCACCAGTACAAATGAAATTTTGGGGCAGGCAGTTGGTGCCGCACATATGTCAGATCTTCTTGGTCATTCAAGAGCTTGTCTGCACTCATTGACAGGAATAATGAGGTGCAAATGGGATCCTGGAATATGTTCAAAGGCTTCAGCGGTACTTTCGGCTATAGAAAGTAATGGTGATCTGGTAGCCATGGCTACGCATGGGAGAAACGGGTTTGGAGGACCAGACTGTACAGTAGGGATGAAAAGAGATTTAGAGGAGGCTTGGAACGCATCTATTGAGGACCAATTGAAACCTAGCCAACTTCAAAAGCTCAGCAGAGTCTCGGGCCTTCCTGGCAATTTGAGAGGGGGAAGCAGTGAACAGGCGCCGAAAATCCCGAATGGGTATGGACCTGTAGGAGAGGCAAGAGGATCTTTCCCCCTGGAAGCCTCCGATGTTGCGTCTCTTCTATGCAAGGACAGAAGAAATGGTCGTTATGGGACTCTTGATGCGTCACTGAAATCTGTTCTTGTCGGAAAGCAGCATCTAGCCATTGGCGCCACTGCCTTACTCTGTCAAAGGCTTATTCTTGCCCCTGATATTCCCAATGCAATTGAAGGAACTTCTGCAGAACGCGGGTGGGGTCAGGTGCGTATGCAGACTTTCATGTCCACTGGTTTTTTATGTGTTTGACTTGATTGTGCAGTAGGACAACAAAAATTGTGACGCGGCTGTGCTCTCAGTTGCCCTGCTGTTGTTGAGCTATGTAATAGGAGCAGAAAAGCAAGTTACTTTTGTGTTACTCTTTCTTTGTTTTTTAATCCGTGTTAGCCAGCAGCAACCTCGGTCTGCACCTTCCTCCGGGGAAAGTTGACAGAAGCCCAGGCGCGATGACCCATTTTTGGGGAGCTGAGCTAATGAAGTCAATGTGCTAGCGGTGGGCTTGATGCTCACCAATTTGCTTTTCTTGAAGGTTCTTGGACTTTGAACGCATTCATCGTCTTCTCCCATACTGCACGGACAGTAGTGAGGATTTTTTCTACCTTACTACAAATAATTGTTATTGCAAACTCTCGTTTTATGTTATTTCGTTTCAGATAAAACGAGACTTCTCTTACTCCTTCTCTTAATTCAGTTCTGCATTTCTTCACTTCGGTTTTGTTTTCTCGATGTTTTATGATACTGCTGTACAAACAAGCAAGTACGTTCAACATGCTGCTGCCTTTGGCAACTTTTATTTTCAAGTGCCTCATCGTCTGTAGCTTTAAGCTACTTTCCCTTATGCAGTGATTTCACTTCGATGCATTTTATACGTCACTTCTCTATGTTGTTGAGGTGGGTCACGTGTACTCCATATCTGCACGTCACTCTGGTTATTTCCTTATTTTACTGACCTTAAGACACAATTGATATTCAAATCTTGTAGTTGGTCGGAGTGCCCGCAGTTGTTCATTAGACCGGCTCTTGCTGACTTACGTACTCATAGAATACCCTACTTTTGGCTTATTGATAATGATGTTTTCCGTGCTTAAAGGTGGTGGAGGCCTTGTGCAACATTTCAGCTGCTTTTCCTGGAAAAGTTGCGCGTTTTGTCGTCTCTCAGGTAGAGAAGCTTTCAAGTTCGTGTTCAAGTCGAGTGTTTTGGAGAGCATTTGATAATAACGGACGATCTCCCATTTTGGCTTTCTTCCCCGTTTGAATGTGAATATGTGATCAGCGCGCAACATGATCAATCTGCAGAGGGGTCTCTTTTGAAACTTCGTCCAAATGTCGGTTGCATGCAGCAACGTACTCCGAGTAAACTAATCCAGTGTTGCGTGACAGGCTGAGGCGGAGCTTCGACCGTGGACCATCAAGGACGATGGACCAAGCCAGCAGTCTCTATGGAGGATCAATACTCGTGTTGTCTGTCTGCTTTCTGAGCTTCTGCGATTAACGCACCTTCCAGAAATTGTGAAAGTGGTCGTACACGATGGAGCTATTCTTAGACGAGCCACGGATGGTATGACCTTGGATGGAGAAGCTTGCAAATTACCTCAGCTAGAGGTGGGTTGCTTTCGCTTGTGAACATTTTAGTGAGGCGTTTTCCGCATCACAGCAGATGCTTGTGCCCTACAAGGACAAGCAAATCATTTTTTCTTAAAAATATTTTTACATGATGTTGAAGTTGAAGTTGAATGATCATCTTTAAATGTCCATCATCTAAAGGGTCTGATAAGATCATATTGTCCATTCAGATTTACAGTCTTCTATAGTACCGCATATACTTGTGCTTTATCCTATCAAGCTGGGTTTGACCACAATCATGAATTTGTTTTACTTGACCGACGTATAGCTTCTAGAAGCAGCAGCTCTTGCAGCGCAGGCGGCGTTGAAATGGGAGGAGCCAAATGAGGAGGTCGCAGATCAATTATTTTCACTTCTGAGGGTAATTACACGATCTTTTTTACTTCTCAACAGATGTTACACTGTGATAGGAGAGTATTGTGCAGAGACTACATTGGACTCTTGATTTGTTGGATTTCTGAAATTTTTCTTCTTCACACTGGAGTTCCTTCGATTGTGGAAGACATTTCCTATATTGCCACAGCTCATGAACACCTTGTTTGATGAGCAGGAGCGATTGCCGGCCACAGTACGGTGCTTGTCTCACAACAGTACGCATGTTCGGGCAATGAGTGTCGCCCGTCTCAGGGACATGCTCTACATGGAGTCACTCCGGTCGAGCAGCTCGAGGAAATCGTCTGAAGGGAGCGAAAGGGAAGAGTCAACTGGGACTGGTAACTGGAGAAGATACGTTGAGCAATGTGTTGTATGGGAGGTGCACTGTCGTCGCGCCGGCGGTATGTCTATCTCATTGCTAGCTAATGCCGCAAGTGCACTGGGCTGCCCGATTCCTGTCTAACTGTTGTTTCGAAGAAAAGGAGTGGCAACTTTTCTGATTGTTAAGAAGAATCGCTCTGTGCGTGCTCCCTTCCTTGAGGATTGTAATCCAGCATATATCTGTAGTGTGAGAAGCGACAAAGGTTGTGTGCATCTTTGGCTCAAACGTGCTGGTGATGCAAAAGTGGTGGAGGGCAGAAGTTTGGTTCCAGTGCGTCAACCACAATCCAGATTGTCGAGGAGTATCTGAGTCGTTTTGGAACATCAGTCTGGATCCATCGAGAGGACACAAGTGGTACACAAGAAGCACCCTCTTTCTTCTCGCAAGATTGGTTGAAGATGTGACATAAATTCATTCGGTGCTCGTAACTATTTCAAGAGCGGTCATGAGGCGTATTGCACTCAATGATGCTGGCTGTTGATTTCCAGTCTTCGAAGGAAAGATTCCTGATGACAAGCTTTACAAGCTAGCTGGGAGTTTAGAAGCCCATACAGTCTGCAAGAGAAGCATTTGGGAGTCCAACGGAATACCTATTTATACATGCTCTCAAGAGCAGTGGCCATGCTTTAACCAACCAGTTGGATGCCCACATTAACTGAGGTGTTCAATTTGTGTCCAGGGTCTTGTCATTGACCATGGTCATGTACATTACTGTAAATTGAGGTTCTTGAGCTTTCACATGTCAACATAGCACCATTGAGTTGGCATGATAGTCTCAGTCAAGCACATTGTGCATATTCTGGTCTTCTCAGCTTATTAGCTTCTTCATCGTAGTTCAGGTTGCGTTCGGAAGTCTGAGCCACTTTAAAAGGCATGCTCAGGCGGTATCGATGTGTCGTACGAGCAACTGTGGCTGTTATTTATGCAATTATTGTCTCTCTAGATGCCGAAGTCCCACGAGCTTCTTGGAGTTTGCAGAAGAGGTGTTTACCCCTGTTCCATGAACTCTTTGCAGAGTCTCCTCTGTTGAAAGACCTCAGGTGGGAGAAACAAATTGTCTACTTGTGAAGTAGTGCCCACCCTCAAACTTTGAACCCAGGATTCCTACCATTATCATCTGATTTCAAGGAGCAGGTGAAAACTTTCTCCAAGCTGCAACACCAACGGGAGAAGGTTCATGCAGAGTGGTTGATGCATATCACAGGCTACTCTTGAAGTAATTTGTGTCCATTTGCGAGAGGCAATATACAAGTAAAACGCAACATATACGTCCATGATGTATCCGTGCAATAGTTCAACAATAAAGGGTACAATTTGTTATGTGTGGAAGACCCTCTGCTTGGGATCACTGTGGGAGATTTGTTTCCTCCGTAAATATTGATATGTGATTCATGTCTGTGAAATAGCAGATCCAATCATCTTCCATTCACTTCCTGTTCTCTGCCATCGCTCTCGACGTACCTCTAAGAAGTATGACGCCAACAGCGGATTGGGCGGCTATTCCCAAAGTTACAATTTCCGTGTTATCTAGTCGCGACCAACAGAAAACCTGTATTGGACTGTTCCGTAACGATCTTGCAAGACACCGGCCATTGCATCGAAAGTCCTGTATCAGAAGATCAGCTAATTCAGGACGTGCACGTGGATGTTCCAAACATACTCATTATATTATACACTGCGACTAACACGCCGGGCAGAAGGACGCGGGAACTAGAGTAGAACTTGAGTTTAAATCTGAATCACTGAAGGAGTGTATACACCAACCGAGTACTTTTCCTCCTCCTAGCATTACCCTACCCATCTACCGTATGAATCCTGTCAGGATTTTGAGGTGTTGTACCCAGCTCAAACCATTAAGACAGCGATTCTGACTGAACACAACGGTGCCCAAACTTTTTTTCACTGCGGAATGTGTGCTTCTGTCGCACGTGGACTCATCCCTCGTACTGCTAACGTCGACTCACTCAACATAACAGGCTCGTTCGTCCCCTCCTACTTCACCGAAAGAGTTAACAAGTCTGCAACAGAATATGGTTTCATCCCTTACATGTCACTCGATTCGGAAAATGCAGAGTTGCACGAGTTTTGCGGCGAGCTTCAAGATTCAGCACTTTTTAATAAGGCAGCGATTTTGAAACTATTTATGTTCAGAGGCATTTCGAACTAAAACGATGTACACCATCGGAGCAAAAGTTGAAACCCCTGCACTCTATTTTTAACTATTTATGTTCAGTTCGAAGCTAGTATCTAGTAGAAGAAAGAAGTACTTTTACGAGCGTAACAATCAGCAACAAACCCCAATGCAGGGCTGCCATCAATGGCCTTGGGACAAAAGAGCCACTCTCTTACAGTCTATAAAGCAAACGGGTAGAATCCATCGACGTGTAATTTTGCTCCGGCTCTTGGAAATATGGTCGCGAGTTTTAAGTCCAACCCAGTCCTTTTCAAGGTAATGCACTGTACAACGAAGTCCCACGAAGTCTTCCTCTCTACGATCGCCAGATGAAGCGGAGGAGATGTGAGCACATGTTACTAAAGGTTAGGATGAAATAAAACCGAGTTGAAAATTACATCGGTGACTCATTCTTTGAGTCACCGATGTAATTTTTCACCGATTGTGAGTCGAATTGGAACCTGAACACGTCGACGACGAGGCGGTGAGCGTAGCCTTCGCTGGAGTGGGTTGTTGTGGACCATGGTTCTTAGCGAAAGGAAAGGACGAAAGAGAATCTTGTAGAGTGGGTAGAATTTCAAAAGTGAATCTTTCATCGGAGAGATTGAACCATCAACTTGTAACTCCCTCCATCGGTTCCTCGAGATTCCAAATGCGCTCCGAGCCACAACCTTCTTCTTTTGTTGTATCTGGTGCCATCTTTGAGGCTTGACCCACTGTGCTCAGAGCCCGTTTTGACATCATGCTCTATTCAAAGCTACTATATCCGACTGTCGTCACTTTCCGAATCTTTCTTCATGCCCTCCATTCACATCTGTAATTCTTCTCGGTGCATCAAAAGTAGAACCGACCAGCGAGATAATGGGCTCACGTGTACTACGAAAGAGACTTTGAGTGTCGAACTCGCTCAAATGCACAAATTAACAAAATTGAAGGCAAATTGAATGTTGCGTTTCCAAGGAAAATGCTGCACCACCTAGAACAAAATCTTGGGCTTCCCCTCCAGAAAAAAACTTGCACACTACGAATAGAGGACACCCAAGTCCAATCCTGCATTTGAGGATAACGTATAATCCTGCAATAAAAAATATAGCTCGCATCGGAAACATATGGTACAAACTACAAAAGTACAGATCCAAAGTAGAAATATGATACGATAAAGGGCTATATTATTTCATATCAAAATGCAATGTTTACTCTACAGCAAAGATCTAAATGCAAATATGAGAATTGTACAGAAAACTGATCGATACCACCAACAATTGCATTAAATATTGAATGAAAATATCTATGCAAATAATAAAAAATTTATATCAGTTTATCGTATGCTAAAACATTAGAGAAATTCAGTAAGTATGCATATTCTATAGAAAAAAATCCTAAATTAATAAATTAACATACTGCAAAACTTTGATATTTTGTATTCAACAAGAAGAAATTGCTGAAATTCTAATTTTGTATGCATTTGAAAAATTAATCTCAATTTTACTTTAACCTTTCATTATATTTCTTGCATGATTAGAAAAATATTTTGAAATATTGAAATTATTTCATTATTATAAAAGCAAATTTAATTATAATTTATATTTTTTATTAAAATAATGTTTTTTAAATTATATCTTACTTAGGCTATTTAAGTTTTAATGGTTATCTGGAAAATAAAAAACGACTTAAATTTATATTTCATGTTTTCAAAATTTCAAGAAATTCAGTTGAAAAATAAATTTAAAAATATGACTATTAAAACAGATAAAAATATTAACATCCTTTTCATTAAATCTAATAATGAAAATTATTTTTATAATTTTTACTGATATCAACGTATTTTTAGGTTAAAAATGTATAAGAATTATACAATACATAGGTAAACTACTAATTTAGCTCTAGAAAAACTACAAATTTAGCTCATAGTCCATGTGTAATCTTTGGTTGTTTACTTAAATTTCCATTATGTGGAGAAGGTTGGATTGTTAGTGTAGATAATTTAGAAGATATCATTGAGCATGTATGGTTAATAATTATTATTTTAAATAAATAATTATGAATGCAACATTATTTTTTTTGAAAAAAAGTTATTTTCATGAAATTAAAATAATATCTGATTTTTTTATATAAGAAATGATGTACTAGTTACAACCCATCAGCATGAATTTTATCTAAACGTGTAATTTATTTGTTAGCCTCTTTAACATTAATTTCATGCGTCTGCACAAAAAATATTCATTTGTAATGCATACAATATAGTAGACCAGAAGAACTCATCTTAAATTCAACATCAAACAATAGATTAGTGTAGTCGAACTTTACATCACAATTTTTTTTTTCATTTCTTTTGATTAGACATTTGCAGTAAGGTTTAACACTTTCAATGAGGAGATCTCTACTGGTCGACCTCATATCAACAACATCATCCGTAACCATCAATGGTAGATTCAATTTGCGTTTGCAAAGAGTTGATACCTATCGCGGAGATCCATCTTATAACTGATTTGTAAAACTAATTGAAACTGTAATAAATTTATTTTGTCCATTCGAATAATGGAGAGGTGTACAGTATATGACATGCAAAAGCTACATTTGCATTGATCATGAGGACAAACTGAATGGACACGCCAATAATGACAACAGTGTTTGGTTCGATAATTGAGACTGAAATTTAATTTCTCTTTAAGTTTCAAAGTTTGAAGTTTTTAAGTCGCCACACCATGTCAAAGTTGCGAAGGCCTCAGAATGAACTGCGCTACCTCATACATCCGTGTATGTTCCATCTTGCTTCTATTTGTCCAGGAAGCTGGGTTGTCAACGTATCGTAAGCCTCCAGTTTTCAATACTGGGAAACAGTATTGAAAACTGGAGAGAACAAAAAAAAAGCATTAGTTAGTGTCAATTCTGGGATGTCCGATGCCAAATGCTAATGTACCCAGATTGCGCAGGAAAATAAGCCGACTTTAACCGGGGAAAGTGTTTCGGAGGTTTACGGGAAGTTCAACAAAATAGTTACAAAAAGGGACGAACTGAAGGTCTGAAAAGCGAACAGGAGTAAAGATAATTAGATTTCATAGAGAAGAATCTTCACACCACAAATTCAGTGGCGGATGGAAAGATACCGCAGCACCACTGCCCGCGGCCGATGTCTCGCTCGCTTGCTCTGAGCCTGCGCACTCTCGGGCAGATATGCGCAGGAGCACGTTGCTCCTTATCCTGTTGTGCGACAGCTGCTACTACCGGACTGACAGATTCTGCCGTTCCGTTCCCGTCCAAACTACTATGGCACCATCCGTTCTTTCTGCCGGTTTGTTGTTCACGAATCACGACCATGTTTTCGCCGGATCGCCGGATGTTTTCCGGATGCGGCCTCACACGTAGTTTCTTATATACGGCAGCTTCTTCTCCTGTCACTAAACCTCACTTCGGCTGAGAATAGAGGACAGCATACAGTGGATGGAATTCGCTCTTATGTCACAGGCGGCCTCTCACTTGCGGTAGCTGTGCCCGAAAGCAATAACGCTCCAGCTTTCTTTTCGGCTTACTTTGCTGAACTCTACAGTATTTGCCGATGTGGCTTGGATCGGCACTAAATGGGACACAATAAATAATCCGATGGCTGGATTGGTTTGCAGCATATCTTCAAAGAGTGTCATCTTTCTTCGCTCTGAGAAGGAAACAACAGAAGAGTCTAAAGGAAGGCGGGCAATTGTTGTGGACAATGTTCGAAAGCGGCTTCGCGACGAAAAGAAGAAAAGTGCAGGGCGACGATCACAAGAGGAAGAAGAATACGGGACACGCCGAGGGCCGGAGGCAGGTCAAGTGGACGCCTTATTGGGACGCACGGGAAATCTCGGGAAAAGACGTGCAGAACTGGCCGTGGAAAGGGACAATCGCAAAAGAGGGCATCGCATACTCATCCTGTAGATGTTACCAGAGATGGACGGCTCAGAGCGAGTAACAGCGACAGCCACTTTATCCTAGAGTGCATACTAGAGAGAGAGAGAGAGAGCGAGAGCAAAGAAAGGTGTCGGCATCGGGATGGGCCAAAGCAAAGCCCAGCGAACGGCTGGCTGGCTGGCCCAACCGGTAATGGACCGCCACTGTTGCTGTTGCGAAACGGCTGTTTTGCTGCTTCTTTTAGCGGCGGGGCTGAGCGGGCACAGTCAATTAGGGCTTGCAGAAGAGGACAGGATGTTCGGAGATGAGATGATGGATCCGACATGTTACTCGCGAACAGAACAAGATTATGATCCTGACTGCTCTGACTCCCTGGTCGACGGGAAAGGGGTGGCCGAGGACGGGACGGAGATGGAAGGAGCGCCGGGAGGTAAAAACGGAGGAGGATTGGGCAACTCTTCTGCGCGGATGCGCCGGGAGGAGCGGAAAGGGGTTGCGATTCGGGACGAGGATGACGCGACGGGAGACACGGGACACACTTTTGGGTGTGGTGGTGGATTTTGGTGCGCCCTGCGACGAGCACGAGTCGGAGCCTTAAATCATTCCTCTACTCTCCTGCGCGACAGCGCTATCGCTATCTCTTCCGGGGTCTGCGAGGTGTGGTGCGGTGGCGTGGCAAGGCCTATGCGAGGCTTTGCAAATACAGAAGTTTGGAACTTTCAGTCGGGCTTGGCTGCCTGGCTGCCTGGCTGCCTGGCTGGCCGGTGGAGAGCACCACCGGTGCAGTGAAGAGGAAATATTACTTGGCCGGGTTGTGCGAGGGCGAGTGTCAGTGAATATATGATGACCGAGCGTGAGTAATGTGATGCTAGCTGACAATAAAACTCGATTAACTAAGAACTCTTGTGGATTTCGAGTGTTCATCCTGTAGATTGAGCTGGCCTTTCGGCGATAAACCCTAGTCTTCGTCGGCCCTGCTAGATAGATAGATATGTAGCGGTGTTTATTGTCGTCTTTCCATACACTGGCCAAACGTTAGTACTCTCCTTCCCGGCTCGTGGTGGGTTTTCCATTGGACAGGCTCGTTGTTGGTGTCATTACTCTGTCGAACACATATACCGCTTTTTGCCTCTTGTTTCTCTCCTACTCTCTCTTTTTCAAAGCGAGCAAACAAACTCTCCAGCTTTCTTTCGGTCTGTGCTGCACTCGAGCACGCGGCGATTTGAGATTCTCCTTGCTCCTCTCTTGTAGGTAGATGGGCGACCTTCTTCATGAATTCCGTACCGAGGCGTGGCGCCGATGGGAACCTTTGTATCCAGAGCTGACTTCGCGCGCCTCGGGGTGAAACTGGGAGGCGAGACGGAGATCCATGTGATCTAGTGAGATTGTCCTCGTTTCTTTGGAGTCGGTTGCATCTCCTCTCAGTGGATAACTGCGGAGACGATGGAATTGGAACTTGGATCACATTGAGAACATGGAGGCGTATCGCAGTAGTGTTGGTGGATTTGGGCTCTCCGATGACGTCATTTTGCAATGTCGAGGTCTCATTTAAATCCAATTCTCGCTGAGGTTTATGCGAAGAAATTGGGCAAGGCGGATTACCTTGCACCCACTCTCAGATTATGTCAGTCTCCATTGTACTGAAACCCCCTTGAATTGAGTACCTCTCTGTAGAGTACAGAGGTTGAAGTTGTCCTGCCAGCATCTCCAATTTTTCATTTCCGACGTCCGCTGTCGAAAGATCTCTCAAGCTGCAAGCTGTGATCAAGTTTCTGGTCTTTGTCAGATCTTTCATTCTGGTCCCGCTTCTGGTTTGTGTGTTTGGTGATTGGAGGGTATTTCCTGCTCAGACCTGTTGACAGTACTGCGAACGCTTTTACGACCTGTACATTAACCTTAGGGCTTACACGATCCTCAGAGCAATTTGATTGGGAGACACTTCAAGAATAACGGTGCACAGATTGTGCGGGCTTTGTTCTGTTTGGTGGATAAACCTAAAGGATCATCTTGGCTCCAGAGTTGCTGATGGATGTTTGACTTAGCAATCCGATCCGATAGTTTATTGGGAGACGTGTGATGTCGCTGAATCCTCGAGTGTATCCTACTTAAGCTGAAGATTACGGGTTTCTGATACTTGAGTAGTACACGTCAAGTTTTGGATAACCTTCTATGTGATTTGATCGGGTGTCCGTAGGACGCCGTAGCTGAATCTCACAGTATCGAGAGTTCTAGTTCCTCAGGAGGGATGGATGATTTTGAAAAGGCAATTTTTTTTAGTTTCGATCAAACTGGGGCAGTAGACGCACAATTAAAAGCTCAAGCCAGGGCTTACTGCGAGCAAGCGAAGCAAGCTCCTACAATATGGCAAGCTTGCCTGGAGAAATTTCGAGTTTCTCAGTATGCCGAAGTTCAGTTTTGGTGTCTCCAGGCTCTCGAGGAGATAACAAGGCAGCGGTACAGGAGTCTGGATCCTCAAGAACGTCAGTTTATCAGGTCGTCTCTGCTGGTAGCAATGTGCAACTACGATGTCGACGATCAAAAACCCGGTTCTCTCGGATCAAGGACCACGTTTGTGAAGAATAAACTTGCTCAGATTATCGTCATTCTCATATCTATCGATTATCCCTCTGAATGGCCGTCCGTGTTCTTGGAGATGCTCAATCACCTGAGCAAGGGTGCAGTCGTTGTGGACATGTTTTGCAGAGTTCTGAATACACTGGATGAAGAAGTAATTAGTTTGGACTTTCCCAGAACAGCAGAGGAAATCGCTGCTGCTACGCGTATCAAGGATGCAATGAGGCAGCAATGCATCACTCAAATTGTGGGAGCATGGTACAGTTTGGCTGTCATGTACAGAGTCCAAATGCCTTATTTAACATGCTCGATTTTAGAGACTATGCATAGGTATGTCGCATGGATCGATATTGGTCTAGTAGCCAACGACAGTATTGTTCCTCTGCTCTTTGAAGTTCTGGTGTCCCCAACTGAAATATCCGTTCTTCGAGGAGCGGCAGCCGACTGCCTCTTGGCTATAGTATCGAAGAGAATGGAGACCACGTCGAAACTTGCTCTTCTGCAGAAATTGCACATTGGACAAGCATGCAGCCGTATAACTGAGACTCAGGAACCGGAATTCGCTCTGAAGCTGACTGCCCTGCTAACTGGATTAGCTACCGAAATCTTGGAGTGTAGTAAAAAGATGGACTTTCACCCTAAATCTAGTCAAACAACTGCAGCTACGGATGCTGTGACCATAATGTTAGATGAGGTCCTCCCGTCTGTATTTTACTTCATGCAACATGGTGACGAAGATATGTCATCAACAACGTTTCAATTCTTGTCTAACTACGTCGCTAGAATGAAGAGCGGATTAGAATGCAATGGGAAGCAGGCCGCTCATGTTGCACAAATTCTGGAGGTCATCAGAAATAGAATGCTCTACGATCCATCAAGTAAAGATTCGCTGGATGGGCCAGACAAGGAGGGACAGGAAGAGGAGGAAAAGTTGATGGACTTTCGGAAGGATTTGTTCGGACTCTTTAGAAGCATTCACCGAGTCGCTCCAGATATTACCAGATCCTTTGTTCGATCAACTCTTCTCACAGCCTTGGGGAACCCTGAGACATCATTTGAAAATGTAGAAGCAGCCATTGCTCTTCTACACTTGTTAGGGGAGAGAGTACTGGAATATGACATGGTAGTTGAAAAGGGAATTCTTGGAGAAATGGTCCGAGCACTGTTGTCTAATAGTGTGCCGTGCCATTCCCATCGGGTGGTCTCACTTTCTTATCTTGAAACAATCACTAGATTTGTACGCTATGTACAATTGCACCCAGAATACATCCCTTCAGTTTTGGCCGCGTTTCTAGATTGTAGAGGTCTTCGTCATCCAAATCCTTCTGTCAGTTCCAGAGCAAGTTATCTTTTCATGCGACTCGTGAAGGTGCTGCGTGCCCAGCTCGTACCGTACGTCGAGGATATTCTTCAGGTGTGATGCTGGCTTTGACTTGGATGTGCTGCCTTGGCAATTTACGTGTTCTGACGACTTCTCTTTGAAGTGCTTAACGAAAGATGGAAATGTTATCATCTACAAGAGTATTATAACCTTCCGGATTGGATGCTCCGTCTAGTCTTTATTATTGTAACTGAATCTCTGTGGACAGAACTTACTGGGGTTCCTCATTGTTGCGTGCACGCAGGGCCTTCAAAACACATTATCTGCTATAACCTCCAAGGGTACTGACGGGAAAGGAGATGCAGATGATCGTTGCTATGCTTATGAGGTGAGATATGTTGTCAATTTTGCGTGATGGGCTGTAGTAGACCACTGGGCCTTTCTGACTCAGGCTAAAGTTTTGGGTCGATCTGTTCCGAGTTGTCCGGGCTGCGCCCAATTTATTCGATAGCTTCAGTAGTGTTACATTTAGTTGTTTCTTGCTTTGTATTGCTTGAGAAATTTCGCCCCAGTGTGAGAGTGAAGTCTTTGAAAAGGACCTGCATACCGTTCACTCCCCATTCAGTGGTATCTCAATTTAAGCTTTGCAGGCCGCCGGATTGCTGATTGGGATGGAGGACATTGTAGAGGAGCAGCAGTTAAAGTATGTTACAGCACTCCTGGTGCCTCTATGCGCGCAGGTATTTCATATCTTTCTATTCTAACGTTCTATCATTCCGCGCTGTTGAACATCAGGCGAATATAGATGTTTCCCGAAGATCGATAACTTGAACCTCATACTGATTATTCTGTGCTTCATATATGGGAGTTCATAGTGCCTTCTTTGTCGTCCCTCCAGCCATTGTACAACGTAGGAGAAGCTTTTGTCCTACTACCCTCCTGCGGGTCAACACTACCTGGCCGTCATGTTTGTATTGTTGCAATTTTCCATCCGTCTGCGATGAAATGTCGTCACCCTTGCTTTCTCCTTCCTTTATGGGGATATTGTGATTGAAAAGTGAGTATCCTTTAGCTTCCGATAAAGAGACACGGCCCTAAAGAAGCTTAAATAGACCAACCTTCTTGAAACTTACCTTACTGGGACGAGGTTCTTTGAAGGGACTGAGATGCCGCCTTTATGCAGTTCTGTGTTTTGAGGGCATAATCTTCTTCGTATGAGTCAGCATATTTGTGAATCAAAGCTTCACGTGTGAGATTGAAAGTTTGTAAGTGAATCCGTTTAACGAAGCTACTATCCCTTTACCATTGGGTGCTTAGATGGTCAAATTGTGGTGTAAGTGGCTGGCCCTAAGTTATGTTGTTTATAGAACGTTTGAGACTAACAGGTTTTTTGCGGTCAAACTGCTTCGAATATGATAACTCGAGCTCCTTCGCGACTTGTTTAAATGATATGCGTGGGCCGCTTATGAGTTTGATTATGCATTTGAGATGATTCTCCCGATGGCCTAAGTTGATTGAGTGCGATTCTCGCACTCAATCAACTTAGGTCACTTCGTGCTAGTTCTTGCTGTCTAGGCTTTGACTTTTTAAGTTTCATCCTTTTTGTTTCACCCTATTTGTACTTAGTATAGCGAACAGTGAGGAGTAGATTAGCTGCTCTTTCCGAATCTACTATTTCTCATCACATGAAGCATCCAACCTGGTATAGTCAGTTGATCAAACCTACAAATGCTTCGCTGTCTTTCGTGCGTCGTAGATCGGGTGCCATGTTTGAATGGCGATGTAGGTACAATGAGAGCATTGCCTGTATTTCTTTCTTGTTTGTGATGCTGTATTTTTCTTCGTCTTCTTTCTCATATTCTGCTACTTATGGCATCCCCGACTCCTCATCACGAGAACCCAAAACCACACCCCCCCACCCCCCCTTCTCCCCGGGCGAGGGCGAGGGCGAGGGCGTGGGGTCTATGCTCTAGGCCTTGAAATGCAAGCAATGATGTGTAGGTTGATGGGTTATGATTTTGTCTTATGTCTGAGTGAGTTTTCTCTCAGGAATTGTGAATTCTTACCTCTGTTGGTGCTCGGTTTTAATTGGTTCAGTACTGAGTCTGCTCTTGAACCACAGGTTGATGCAATTTTATCCAGCGATGCCTACAGAGGAGACCCATTAGGGCCACCTGGTGTTGTGATAAATCTGCAGCAAGTTATCTTGGCAATTAGTCATATGAGTAAAGTGAGTATACGCAAATGGTTGAGATTCGACTTGCCTGATGCAGTGTAGATAAGGAGACACAGACAGTGCAATAGTTTAACTTAGCAAAGTTTCTTTGCTGCCCAGGGCTTTGGCGAGCAGCTTATCACCAATAGTCGTCCATCCATCGGTAACTTGTTCAAGCAGGTAAGACCCCAAATTGTCAGTTCTACCTTATGTGTTGCCGGGTGGTACCTCCGTTTTACCTTCACAGTTTTTGTCAGTTCCTGGTATGTGGGCAACCTATTAGGTACTAATCAGAGAACTGTTCGTCTTGTGCAGACTCTAGACGTGATTCTACGGATTCTTGTGATTTTTCCGAAGAACAAAGTTCTTCGCAGTAGGGTGAGTTGTTATCGCATACAACAATCTACAAAGTTTTTGTAAAAAATAAAGAAATAAACTGTCTGGAGACTTTGCATTTGTGAGGTGCCTCTGTTGTAGTTATGAGTGTTAATTTGTGAACGAACTTGAAATTTCAATGGGCTCCATTCAACGAACTAGTTATTTCCGGAGGCAGGTGTAATCATATGTACAACACGAATCATCACACTACCGGATTGTGTAGAATTACATTTTTCTAACGCCTCGTAAGGTTTATCATTTTAGGTAATATCTTTCCTGCACCGTATGGTGGATCTACTTGGTAGTGCTGTATTTCCAGTTCTTCCAGTGGCTATTCAGCAACTTTTAAACGACAGTGAGGTATCTATAT
Organism: Marchantia paleacea; assembly: GCA_014180765.2. Classification (NCBI taxonomy): domain Eukaryota; kingdom Viridiplantae; phylum Streptophyta; class Marchantiopsida; order Marchantiales; family Marchantiaceae; genus Marchantia; species Marchantia paleacea. The sequence continues at coordinate 742,664 of MUAA02000128.1, forward strand.
CGGTTCCTAAGTGTGTTTGCGCGGTTGAGTGAACGATTGGAGCAATCTGGACTTGAGTAATTTTATGTATAAATCTCGGAAATGTTACTTGTTGAGTGTTATCTTTCTTTCTTACCTCGTTTTGCGAGGATTTACGGAAAGAAATGCTTTTCGAAGAATAATAATAGGTCATTTGGAGATTGATTGTAGGATATCGGGTCTGCTGTTATTGTATATTTGGATGACAGTTTTGTGATTTGCTGACCTGACTATGGCACGGTTTCTAACTCTTGGTTCATTTGGGGAAAGAATTAATTATAATTTTTTTTTTCGTGGTTGTGCGCAGCCTAAAGATCTGGTGGACTTTATTCTGCTGATTAACCAGCTTGTCAATAAGTTCAAGTTTGGGATGAGTAATATTCTTCAGGAAGTATATCCTGCCGTTGTGGGCCGTGTACTTACCCTGCTCCCAAAGGATGGGTTCCCGGAAGGTTCAGGCACAAATACAGAGGTAAGAGCCTGTGACCCTTTCGTGTTATTTATTTTCTGCTCAGGAGAATCCAAGATTAGTCGAAATCCCTCAATCTCATCCCTGTACAATGTTGTCATTCCAACCGAGGCATATGACAAAAAATGGGAGTTGAAGTGACCAAGTGAATTTTTCTCGTTTTAGTCCTATACTTCTTGGGACGATTGTCGGCGGGAACTCCCACAGACAGTTACTGAGAAAGGGCACAAACAGGTCAACAGGATTTCTAAGTGCTTACGGGATATCACGAATGTGATATTATCATTTGTTAACACACATAAGAATATGGAGTAGCAGTATGGATCGCCTATACCATCCAACGCGTCAGGCTGGTGGTGGTTCAGCTGAAAGCCTTTCGTATAATATGGTCGATCGGGAGTAGATCAATATTCGGAGCGACCTCTCTTGAAGTTCGTGGGGATTTTGTCCATCTTAAGTGGATAAGACAGCTAATCCATATGCCACATCACCGGCATACTCGAACTCTCTTGGATGCTGTATGTACTCCGAAAAGGCAAGGAAGACCTGGTCAACCGGGTCGAGTTAAGTGCAGGACATTGCTATGGCAAGAAATATATCCTGGGCGGTAGATTTGTGGCAGGTGGAAGCAGGGTCCCTTGAAACTTTAGTGACACAGGGATTTGCTGGTCAATCGCAGAAACTGCACGGGCAGGAAGCAAAACACAAATCCGATCTCTCTTTAGCCGCGCTGAACATGTTACCCGCCATCTTCAAGCACTATCTCCACGGTTTACTCTGTCTGGGGACACGCCTGGAGTTCACGTCGGCGGCATTATCCATTTTAAGCACAAGAAGATTGGGGAACCAATTTGCAACTTGCACACTGTGTTGCAAGTAGGACGAAACTCTCTACTCTGTATTTAATGGAAAGCAGCTATTTCTTTAACAAGAGAGAAAATGTCTTTCGTAACTTCGCTTTGCTGTTGAGAATCAAGCTGTTTACGGAATTTACTAGCCTTGATCCAAACCCAAAGTAGCGTGTACTCGAGTCTCGGAGTACTCCCCGAAGAAGCTCTGTCAACATCGCCTACGGTGTTGCTACTTGGGGTGGTCGCACTTTTGAACCTATTGTAACCGTCAGGTGGATGAGTAAATAAGGAGCCGCATGGTTGATACCTGGAAATTCTGAACTAATCTCATTCCCTGGGAAAATTCCACTATTAGAAAGATTTGCTCATTTGTCAAGTAGTCCCCTCTCGTTTTCTTTATACTTCTATCCCGTCTTTTTCATGTATTGAATCTCGTAATATTAGCTCGGCCAGGTAGGGTTCTATGGTGTTCACGCTATGATGGTCACCGGAGGAAGTGCTTGCGTCGGACTGGTTCCTCCATTCTGCCCACTTAGTTCTCCCAGCACTGTCAATCTGACAGCTGGTCTGCTTGCACTGCCTTCCATATTCCACCGTTCTTCTACTCCTTGTCTTTTTCCACTTTCGCATTTGTTTGTCGTTAGTTTACTCCCTATTTCAGTTCATGTGCGACGGGTCTCGGTTTTTCTGTCTTTGTCTTCATGCTTCTTTCCATCTAGTATGTTTCGTTGGCATCTCGGGGGGATGATGAGGTCTTGGAAATAGCGGGAGCGGATTGATGCGCGCTCATTTCTTCGTTGATTACAGTCTCTGGATTCCTATTCTGCTCTCCCTTATCTTAATGTAATATGCTTTTTGTACCTCCTGTTTCCTTTAATCTCGAGTTCTTTCTTCAAGCGCCTTGACACGTCCCTTGTTGTCTTCCTCGGCCAGCGTTAGAAATGCCGAAATCTTGTCTTCCCTCCCAGCTGCCTTCACTTTCTGGCCCCTTGCTCTTGGGAGGCAAGATTCCATGAGGAATAGTAAGCAGAGTTTCACGAAATCGTGTGATCTCACTCATTTCTTGTGAGAGTTCTGTTTAAGTGAGATACCGAAAAAGTTGCCCCGAGTTTACCCTGGTTGTTCTTTAGTCGCATAGATGAGTCTCATAGAAACTCGTGATAGGGTAACGAGATGTCGATGGGCACCGATGAAGTTGAAATTTGTTCTCTATCAAGCCGTTTTGGAATAAATCCCTGTAGGGAGAAATGCTGCGTCACGAAGTGTCCTTGCGTCAAGTGTCCTGTCAGCCTCCACCATAGAGGAGACTCTGTTCCTGGCACAAGTTCTCTGGGGTAGACATCATTCGGACTTCTTTGTAAGTCGAAAAGCCAATCGGCCATCCACTGAGGCGAGTTAGTGACACGGAAGTTCGAGAGAAGTATTCTCAGACTCAGTAAATATAGAAAGTCCCGAATCATAGGCTGTACATACTTTTCTAATGTCAAGATCATCCATTCGAGCTTAGATCAGACAGTGAGACTTGTCGTTGTTTTCTAGTACCAAAGAAAAACCCATCAGGTTACTGAAAGAGATGCACGAATAATGAGTAGAATTATCATTTCTCTCATCGTCATCAGAGGACGCGAAACTATGGCGATACTCCTTCATTCTGCACATAGAGCGTTCCTACAATCACTCCTTGTGAGAGCAAAATCGCTTGTCTTTGATTACGCGTTTGACAAAGGCAGAGTAGAAGACTGTGATAAGAGGACTTGAAGACCGCACCATACAAGAAGACACCCGAGCGATATATGTACTCGGCGGTATATCCTGTATCACCGGTTTTTGTAGTGGTTGTTTTACACCTAATGAAAATGGAATTTTTACCCCAAAGTTGCTGGGAAAGCTTGTTTGCTCAATGTTGTGTCGGATAGCTCTTGAGCACAGGCCCCGTACCCATGGTGTACTTGTCTATGGTGAGATAGGTCAATTGTAACGGTGCCTCGACCTTGATGAGACGTCACAGAGATCACAGGGACTCAATCTGCAGGCGGAGTTTAGAGATCGGGACAGAGAAAATTTATCTAGCGTATGCTAGACACGTCCTTTCTATTACGAACTCCATGATCCCGCAAGATCAAACAAAAGGGCAGATATGGTTTATTGTAATTTGTAGTTTTGCATCGCAAGATTTAGAAACATCTTGCTGAGAGATGCCCTATGATGGATCAATGACAATGTCTTTCGACTGGCGCCCGGCGACAAGTGTGAGTTAAATACCAAAAATGGCACCGGGGGTTCCTTAAGGACGTGAAATCAGAGGAAACCTTCGAGTGAACCCCTTCTCGTAAGTTGGTATGGCAGGACAGCGTACCTTAGGGAGCTCTGTCTGGAGTGTGGGCGTTACTTTTTTATTAGAGCAGTCACTTGAGTCGACTCAGGAATTCGCTGTAACAGTATCCTCTACATGTCGCAAATCTGCGCATAGGGACGGTATCATTAGTATGTGGTTTAGTCAAGTAATCGCCAGTCATTGCAGGCTATCTCGAAGTTTGCGGCTATGCTCTATGATGAAACAATTTATCTCGACTGCAACCTCTCGGGGTTTGCATTTGGGAGTAAATACCAAAAATGGCACCGAGGGCAACCCTTAGGTCTCACTAGAGGGGCTTTCATTCTGCAAAAGAGATACCCACTCTAATATGACCATTTCTTAGATTACGAGAGGAATCCCAGATGATATAGATAGACGTTTGTACAGACAACTCACACGGGCTTTGCTCTTGAGAACAGTCACTCAAGATGGAACGACGGTCTAGCTCCTATAACGCATCAAAATGAAAATCATTCTGGAAAACTGATTATAGACTTCGCACGAAGATGATTATGGAATTTAAGCATCACGAGAGGAATCGCAGATGATTATAGTACCCTGTAGTCTTCGCATATGACGATATCTATGAATATACTTTCCGTAGTCGCCGTAGTAGGCCCGTAGTCGGTGACATGATTGACTCTTGCGTTAGAGCTGATCGAGCTTCTGTTTTAAACTGGTACTCATATCTCAGTTGTTACGCTCTGCGCAACGCTGGTCTAGTCTTTACCTTCCGTTGTTACGCTCTATGCGTTGTTGCTATAGATTGAATCTGAGTGATATTGCTTCACATGCCTGTCGATGTTACTGATCTAGTTTGTCTGCGCAACTATTCAAATTTCAATGTAGATGTAAAATTTTGTCTTATGGTCGGTGCAATGCCTGTGATACTTCTACTCTTTGCTCTGCGCCTGGTGCAAGTTCGAAGATTGTTTCCTCTCTGTTCTACATACACCAGTCGTGTGGTTCTATGCAGGTGTTCTTCTAGTGCATTGTTTAGTAGACATAATTCGCTTCGCTCTCTACGTCTGTGTCACCAGTAGACGCTACTCGCTCATCGTTGAGTGTTCTTCTCTTCTTGGATTTGTTACAGTTCAAACCTGCTTCGGGATTCATTTCAACGCTGTCATGTAAACAAGATATAGATGATGCGATATACAATGATTTCTACAGTGACAATGATAGATACAACGACAATGATTTTCTCTAAAGGCCAAAAAACAGGAATCCAGAAACTCTGTTGAATTGTGGGTAGACTGGCTTGAAGATGTTTTTTGTTGTGTTTGTCAGGAAGTTCGAGAGCTACAGGAGCTTCATCGATGTTTCTTCACTTTTTTGCATGTCGTTACTTCGAATGATTTGTCTTTGGTTCTTATTACGCCTCAAAGCAGGCACTGGCTGCAAGACATCAGCCAACTCATATTAGAGGCAGCATGTCACCACAAGGATGTGCTTGTTAGAAAGGTTAGCTGGTGTTTTTACATCTCTTTCACAAAACACACCTCGAGCTTTCATATTGTAGAGTAAGTTTCTCTTCTGTACGGTTTCGTACAAGATTAATTTTTGTACATTCACGTTGTTGACGCACAAGCTTCTGGACGATCATATTGGCATCTTGTTAACATGGCGTTTTGGTTTCCAGATTTGTGTTCAGATTTTCACAAAATTAATTTCTGACTGGTGCGCCGGCAGTGCGGTAGAAGAAAAGGTCAGCCATGTTTTTGTTAACTGTACTATCTTTGTTGTATTTCTCCTTCTTTTAACGTTTAGTATAAAACGATGAAAAACAGCGAGTCATTGTTGCTCGTGTCATCATTCCATTATGCTATATACTTTCACCTTACTATCGCCTCTCTTTTTTTATTGGAATTGCAGGTTCCTGGATTTCGACGGTTCGTAATAGAAAGATTCGCCTCAGAATGTTGCATTTACAGCGTGCTTCAGACTTCTTTTGACCTTCGTGATGCCAACACAGTAAGTTCGAGTCATTCCCTACCTATGTCGTTTGTAGAGCGTCGTAGGATAGACTGTCGCACGTACTCATGCATGCTATTATCCCCCAAAAGAAGTTATTGCGTCCCAGGCTTGTTCCTTGGGACAGATCTATCATAAAAGATAAAGAGTTTCTATCGTCTCTTTCAGTGAGCTCACGCCGGTCTTCTTAACTTGCCACGACGGTGTCCAGTCAGTCGAGCACATTTTTTCTGTCCTTGACATTGTTCTAGTTTGCTACTACGCACCTATCGCGTAAGTCTTTCAGATATGTATTGTTCTCTTTTTTAACCAACGGAGATATCTGAAGAATTCGTGATTATTATTCTGTTGGTATATTCTGTTTGATATAAGCTTTGCTTGTTTCGTGTTTTATTACTTTTCATCCACCGTTCCATTTTCGCGTAGTCAGTTTAACACTTTATCATGCTTTTATGGATTGTGAGGATGCGTTTATTACGATTTGAGGTCTCGTAAACGCAAGGTGAATATGTGCAGACGAAATTCTCTACAGTCCTTTCCCTGTAGACATCACCGATGAGGTGAAAAGTGTTTTGCCGAACGTTTAAGATGCGAATATTGTGGGTTTGTTGCAGTTTTCACTATTTGGAGAGATTGTGACCGCCCAAAAGATGTTGTACGAGAAATGTGGAGAGGAGTTTTGGATGCATCTGGCTACAAAGTTACTTCCAGCAGTACATTGCCCCCCCAATTTGGCCGAGCAGTACTGTCTTCATATACAGGTAAGGGACGAAATACGTAATTTATCCGTCCACTTCTCATTCATGTACTACTTGGATTTTCAATAGCTATCGCCTTGTGGAAGTGAGACCATGATTGTCCTGGACGTCGTTGAGGCACGTTTTCGAGATCATGGTAGGACTTCATAAAGAGTGAATCTGAAGGTGGAGGTTTCTTCTCAAGCTGTAGGAGGTTGAAGTTCTGTTGTGTTTCTTGCAGACATCGGGTCCGAAGGATCTCAAGGCCTTTTACAAACCTTTCATAGAGAAGTTAAGACCTCAGCAAAATGGCAGTTTGGCAAATAGATAACAGTGAATGCCGAAGTGCATTGTTGCCTGGGAACGATTCAGTTGAGTTGGATCTGCTGGAATTGTCTGCTTGTCTGCTGCATCCTGTCGAACATCGAAATTTAATACAGCTAGATCAGAACGTTTATTTTTGTGGTGATGCTCGATTCAATTGTGGACCTGAGCTCGTTGTTTGTGGAAGGAGCTGTATTAGAAGTAGAAGTGGAGCGGCTTTGCCGGACAAAGGACAAAATAGATTGCTACTGGAGAGCTTCGTCATATTAGAGATGGTGCGAAAGGTGTTTCTTTCTGGGATAAGAGATGAAGCTGGTTCTTGCAAAGAACCTATGTGGAACAAGCAAGCGGGATGCGGTAATGGCGCCATTAGAGGTTTGTGCTCCTTTCCTACTGATGAAGAAACATGTGGTTGTGCTGGATGTAAAAGTTATGAGCTGCCATAGTCAATTCGCGATTGCTGTCAGGATTGGACACACCTAGGTTGGAGAATTTTGCAGAATCAGTTCTTGGTAGTAGATTCTAAACGTTGTGAAAAACGTGGATGTGTCGAATAGTCTTTCAAATCTTATGTATATTAGGAGTTTTAGCGGCCAGGACGGTTATGTAACTATAAATGTAGGTTCGTTATTAGATGAGATACACATAGGAGTGGTGCATTGATGTCGAGTTGATGTTATGTAGATTTCTAGTTCGCCCACGAAGGTTGAGAGTGAATGCGAAGTCTTTTTAAGCGAAAGCTTCAATTAAAGCCAACCCTTTTTGGAGGATGAGGGTAGTGGCTCGATCTTATGTGTTCACCGAATTCTAGATAGGCCAAATATGGAGCAAGTGTGACAAGTACTTGGCTCTGCCAAAGGGCAGAGTAAAGCCGAAACTGCGGCGAACTTCGTACTTGACAACGAGTGAGGCAACGACTCAAGGAGAAAATGTCGCGAGACTTCTTTCTAGGAATGGTAATCGGGTCAAATAAATTCATACAATAATTGATTACGTTCTGAGATGTGTCGCACATTTTAATAAAAGTGTTCTCTGCATCAGTAAGGATGTGAGGTTTCCGAGCCGTTGGATATACTTCTATTGAACCATCGTATTTTTCTCGCAGTTCATAATCTACAGCATAACACTTTTTATTCGACGGCGTCCAATACTATACTTTGGTTCGAAGTATATTAACTCGCGTCAATCTGCCCGTCACCACTTTAGACCTCATTTTGACAACCTACGTCAACAAAACACTAACATCATGTATCTACGATCGAATATTGCAATTTTTCCCTGGGAAACATGTTATTACATCTTCTGCAAATTTATTTTATGTTGACATGTTAAGTTTGAGTGGATAGACAGCTTTGGTACATGATTGGTTTCTCCGTTTGTGCCAATTAATGGTCATGAACAACTCCGTTTCGTAACAAGTGTGAAACCTCAAACGCGATTTTACATACATGGAGGGATTTATATGTGACAATCAAGACAGGATTATCTACGTCCACTCTAAAAGTATCTACACAATAAACTAACACTTGAAGGCTACTATGTATTAATTTCAGGGATTACAATGCTATGTGCATAATATTCGCTATGTCTTAACTATATGCCATTTAACATTCCCACATTGTAATAGGTAAAATCATTGTACCCAGACTTATTTGGGTATTACTCTTCAGTTTTCCGTGTTCTCCGTATCAATGTGGGATAAATCTTTGTCGTAAGAATCAGTTTTTACATAGGTAAAGAGACTAATTATCTCTAGATGGTCATAGGGATATATATATGTAATGAGTGTAAAAGTCCCTTGTGTTAGTAACATAATGGCCAAATAATATAACAAAAGGGTGGGAAGACCGCATCAAGTAGTAATGGATGAAACCAAAAAGGTAACAAGGGCCTAGGTCCCAATAGCATCCAAAAGGGTAACAACGGGCTAGGCCCAATACCATCTCAACGGGAAATATGTACTACTTCACTTAACATATCCAAACTATCTAGTTAATACGGTTAGTAACAACCACATGTACTTAAGGAGATTGCGATGTTTCTGTCACCTACGTTTGTAACCATGGGTCCTCAGCTTTCTACGATGAATGAACAACACGGGCGGATAAAATTTTGTCTTCAAGTACAAAAATATACTCAATAATGCAGTCGACTGCAGTCATACAACACCAGAATTCTGGTGTTGTATGACTATCAAGCTATCAGACCACTCGGGAAGAAAATACAAGCAGCATGACAGATACTTCTATGCAGTCGGCCAAGGCTTCAGAGAGAAGGATTTGGAAGAACAGTATTTACTGCAAACTGCTTCAACCGACATGTTGCAAACAGGCTCGAACTCGTTGCAAACAGGCTCGAACTCGTGTAATATTTAGAGTGATTTGCAATTGGCTCTGTGAGTGGAGCAAAATCTTACAGTTTAATTAGAAGACTGTGGACATCCTTCAGAGATAGAGCATCCAAAGAATAGGTTCATCATGTACTGTACCCACTCTTGATATTGAGAATTGTAATCCTACTTTTATTCGGACGATATCATTTGCACACGAGACTATTGATTGTGATATAGTTCTCTTTTCACTTCGCAATGGACTTTTGGTTGCTTCACAGCGGACTCAGGGGTTGTTTTGTCCATGTCTAGGTAGCACCATACGCTTAGCAAGAACTCAGTCTATTTGTTTGTAAGCACCAGTTCAGTATTGTCCAACGGGACATGGTCGCGATTACTCTTAGCTGTGTGACTGTAGGTCTTGCAGAAGATTGGCTCGTAGCTCTGGGTGGTTGTGGCAAGATTCCAGTACTTCGACCAAATCCACGGTGCTTTTTAGCACTCTGTGTGTATTGCTGTGTAAATACTTAGGGCTCTCCTTTGTAAGGAAGAAGACAATCAATCATTGGTCACCACAAAAATCGGCACGACTTAATGGTCAAATAGGAGATAAAATGTCAAAATAAGATTTAACCTTGTGAAGCAGATTCATTTATTGTTCAAAGCAAACTGTTTTCTCTTGTAAGCCTCGCCCATCTATTTGTCAATCCCTAACGAAACTAAGGCAGGACTTCGATAGGACATGTATACCTGCTCCGGAATGTCGCCAACGAGCCGACTATCCATGTATCGTCGGCGGCACATATTGAAGAAAGCTCGTGCTCCTCCTGTAGTGTAGACCCATGCTGTCATTTTCACTGAATACTTCACTGAAAACTACAAACTATAGGTCCTGCGCAGGTTACAAGATCCGCTTCAGACCCTCCATTCTTGATGAGCACGAAATGGAATTGTTTGAAGTGGTCTCCAAGCGAACTCTTCACATCCCCTACAAATACGATGACAGCGGCAGGCTAATCCTCGACCGTAGAATTAAGAACGAAGATAAACATCCAGATAGAAACACAGGGACAAACTCTGTGTGTGAAGAGTGTCAAGGTCCATACGCATTCTCTGACATCATCCTTCTCAAAAACTCAGGCTCTAATTTAGAAACAGAACTGAAACGTTGAATTTCCAGGAGGTCTTTGCCTCAACTGGGATGGGGTTCCGGGAAAATGTAGCGTTTGAATACAGCAACAAAGTGAAACAGAAGGTCCTCGTATCCATGGTCGTATTCCTTCTGTTTATCAAGCCTTCATCGACGCTAACAACCAGATTTTCTCTTATAGACTTTTTAGCAGGCGTTCCTCAGGACGAGGTGTTCGATTTCGTGCAATATGTTCAAGAAAGGTTGCTTCCGCCATACGTGGAAGCAGGTCTTTCCCTTTTGCCAGGAGTTGTGAACGTAATTTCTGCCCAATTTTCTAACGGATTCAGGATGATGATCAGGCTCACTGCCTGGAACGATATTACTTGCAACCTCGGACTGGGTAGCGAGAACATATATCCTCGTGGACGTAATCGAGTTCAGGCTAATGTCCTCATACAAGTTACCCCTGTTTTGTGGGAACTGATAGTTGAAATGATCCACGAGAATTGTGGATACGGAGAGGTTACTCAGCAAGGTGTTGGAATCGACTTTTGTGCATGGAGTCCTGATCAAGTAGGCTCTGGCGGCAACCCAGCTGACGGCGGACATCAGGTACCCTTGGAGCTGGAACAACTTGCAAATTCCACTCACCAGTCCGTGGGCAATGCACACAGAAACAGCTCAGAGTCCTCATTCCCACTGTATTACAGACCGCCTCCCGGGGGTCGCCTTCGTCTGGCAACGAATGTCACCAGCAGCAAAACCTCATTCCAGAAAAAGTTTCCCGTGAACCCAGATGGAGACTGCGATATTTCTAGCACCTCGTTGATGACTTCCATGGGTCCATTCTACGATGACCAATCCACTCACGGTATACAGTTGCTGAACCCCACGGATAAAATATGGTCTCCACGTGCAAGGTTCAGCTTGGTGATGCAGCTCGACTGCAATCTGGTGTTGTACGACACGGACAGTAACACAGCGCTCTGGGCGAGCGGTACAAATGGCAGGGCCTCCACTTGCTATGCAACTATCAGCAGACTTGGTAATGTGTTTGTAGTCGACGAGGCCTCGAATCAAGTGCTTTGGAGCACCAATACTGGCTGCACAGATTTTGATGGATATTGCTGGACCAACACTATTCTGCAAGTTCAAGACGATGGAAATTTGGTGCTCTACAAAGAAGAACAAGTTATTGATAGAGAGAAGAGTGAATGGATTCTTGAGATTCTATGGGCTTCGAACACGGTACAATGCGAAGGCGGGTGCTGAATTGTGAGTTTTACGTGGTCTTCTTCTGCAGCACTGCTGTCATTCTTGGTTGCTCCCATCCTCCTGCTATATCAATTTCTTGTTCGAGCAAACTGTTTTGATGAAAGTTCACTTTGTAAGAATGCAAGTGCAAAGTGAGACTGCTTATCAAAAGTAGTCCTGCCGATTTTTCAGTGTGTATATCACTGGTGCATTTATTTGGAGTGAAATGTTCCGTAGGATTCGGTGCTGTTATTAAGAAAGTATTGATACTATGTGGTCCTGGATAATGCAATGATCAAATTGATAAGAGTATGCATTCTGTTACTTAAACTTAGACTATAGGACACAATGGATAATTGAGAGTACCAGGGTAACGAGTACTGATGATGTTTATTCGGAACCACAATACTACTGGTTACCAAGGTCTGCAAGCTGTAAAAAATTGAAAACCCACTGACAAGATAGCGTGGAAGCTTTGCAGTAAGCGAATCATGATGTCATCGACCAACTTATATTTTTTTACCTGGAAACAGATAAAAGTATAATAACAAAAGGATGGGAAGACCCCATCAAATCGTACAAGGATGGAACCAAACCGGTAACATGGGGCTAGGCACCAATAGTATCACTCGGAAATATGTCCAACTTATATTACAACTGCCTTCTTGCGATCAGCTTGTGGGGCAGATTAAATGACCACTAAGTCCAATGGTTTTATTTGACTTGAAGGTTCTGGCTTTCGTACTTAACAGCTAAAAAGAGGATGATGGATTAAATGAGTAATCATGAAATGGGAGGTCGCTTGGCAAGAAGGAAAATTGTCCTGCATATGCATGAAAAGATTGTTTCTCATAAAATGTTACTTATCATTGTTATGGTTCTTAATGGACTTATTGAAAGAATAAATATCTAAAATGGTCATCTCCTGAACCTGTGTATAGTGTGTGATTTCTCCAAAATCTTGTCAAACCTGAGCAATAATGAATTTGGAAGACAAAATTCTCAATTCTTTGTTCCAAATGTCCACGCAATTTACCTTCTTTCTGTAGCGAATCTTGAAAACAATTTTTTTATACATGTAACCAAAATATGCCTAAGTTGACCAAACTACAACAAAAATCTAACTGCAGTCCACATGTAGTTAAAATCAGTCCATGTAAGTAACCTGAGTAAATCATAAAAATCATAAGTCTTAGTCATCACTCACGTCAAATTTGAAATTGACAAACATTGACTTTTTTTTAAACATCAACAACTTCATCAATCCTCCATATGTAGTGATATGGACATCTTTATTACTTCAATAAAAATACACGCATTTTAAAAATTGACACCAAGAGTGAATCAGCTATTGAGATGACAAGCAATCACAGTTGAAAAGTACGATTATCATTTTTTGGGTCATTTTACAGCCCAAAAAGTATTATAAAAAGAAGAGTAACCAACTAGATGAGTAGTATGACCGACCTTCCATTTCTCACGTCGGACAAAAAAAATACAGCAAAGAATGTTTTGTAACATTGAAGTAATTGGTGCAAAATACAATTTATTAATTTTTATGCAGGATGAAATTTTTGAAAAATACATGTTTCAACAAGCATGGTGGAACCAACATGTAATCATTAACAAAAAAATTTAAAAATGATACATACATCATTTCTTTTAAAATATTTGCAAGATTCAAAAAATTAGTTATGAATTAGAAACAAAAAATAAAAAATTGTGTATGATATTTGGATTCATTTGAAGATATGTTAGCTCATCTTGGTCAAATTAGAGTTTATTTTAATGTAATTAATGCAAGGTAGTGCACTTTTTAACATAGAGTAATCAATTTTTTGAAAATCATGATCAGGAAAAAATTGAAAAAAAAATATATATTTTTTTATCTTCCATCAATTAACCAATTCCACAAATAAAACTATTTAATTACCATCATTTGGTAATTTATGTAAGATGACATAAATAATTTTAAGAGTTAACTGAACACTTGAAAAACTCTAGTTAGTTTGATTATAGTTAGTTCGACTAGGGATAATACTACTATATAAGAGGTCTTGTAAAAGCTCTCTATGACACAATTAGGGTTATTCAATAAAGTAACTATGGTTAAGTGGACGAATCATTACTGAGAGAACCGCGTATTTTCGTGTGTTGATTCTTGATTACAAGTGTTTCTTTGTGAATTTCTATTTCGGACTGATAATTGTTATCAGAGCTTTGGGTTGCTGTTGCTCTTGCGTCTGTGATGTGTGGAGCAAGCGCCTTGCATCTCTCGTTTCCTCGTTGGCATGGGGATTTTTGGATCCCCGATGATTGCTCTTTTATGATCGAGAATCAATGCTAGGGAATGGTGGGGTCAACATTGGACATTTTGATTACTCCTTGAGCAGTTTCATAATCGCAAGCTGTATCGATTGTCAGGTTGAGAGAGTGCTTGCAGAGGAGTTTTCTCCGACTACCAATTTGGAGTGGAAGGGCACGACTGTGATGTTCCTTGTGCTGCTCGAGCGCAATCCATGTCCTTCTCCGATTGATTGAGTGAGAGCGTGGGGTATAGATTGATCCCACCATCTCCCGCTCTCCGCTATTGTTGCTGCTGCCGTCGCTTGGGCTTGGCTTTAGGGGCTTTTGGGCTGCTAGGGGTCAGTTGTCTCCTTCCTTTCTCTTTGTCTATTCTCCTTCTTCCTCCTCCTAGGTCTACTGCTCTGCTCTTCTTTTGAACCGGGTCTTTTATGTAACATATCTGATGATATGAGAAAGAAGCTGGTCGATCATTGCCAAAGGACAGATCCACGCGTTGCGTTGTGATGTTTAAGTGCCTTTGACGTGTCTCGAGAGGATTCAAAGATTTTTGTCTTCATAGGACGAAGATTGATGGAAGGGAAGGGCTGGCGTAAGTGCGTGGAAAGAAGAGAAGAAGGACGAAAAATCGATCTGTATAGGGTATACTTGTGAGACCCGGGAGTAGTATTGTTCCAGATATATATTTTCATACACAGATCTTGATAGGTGATAGAAGTATGGTTTTTGAGTTCTAAGGTGGATAATCAAAAGAGCAGGGAGAGAGAGAGAGAGAGAGGCTATGTTGGTCGACCATTTTAGTCTTACGTACTTTGAATGTAGATGGATGTTCAAGGATCGAAGATCCGAAAAGTACATGCTTGGCTTGGACAAAAAGGGATTTGAACTTGCAATTCAAGATATCGTCGAGGCACGTGTCCCGGCGATCTGCAAGTCGAATCTCAAGAGAGGGATGTGGAAATCATGTGGAAGCATTAAACCTCATTAAAAGCTTATGATATAGTCTGAGTTTTTGCAAGCATGAAAGAGCTTGCTCTTTCATGAGGCAAGTAGAATGTTATTTACAAGAACCAGTCGGAGAGGGAAAGAGATCATGAAAGGTTGGAAGAGATGTGCATTTTTGTGACTACGGGGCTTAAGTCGATTGGGAATGGCAGAGCAGCAGAGAGGATGGGATGTTATGTACCATAAATTGTGTAATAGTTCACAAGCTCAGGCCTTTCCTTAGCCTTATTGGGGAGGCAGGGCAGGGCCTCCCATGTAAGTGGATGATAACCACAAGGGGCTGGCCTTGGCTATTTGCTCCAGCCTCTTCATCAGTTCAAGTTTCATTATCAACAAGAAACTCAAATGCGCTGGTGCATCTAGAGTGAATGCTCGGAGTGGAGGCCGATTGCTTGAGGAATTTGGAAGGAATCATTTGCAAGCCATGCGCATCAACTCACTGGGTTTCTCTTTGTTGAACCCAATTCACAGATAAATTGTGATTGAACCCACATTTCCAATTTTCTCATATGAGTGGAAAAGAGTCAAGTTTGGAGGTTTCATTTGACCGAACGACACAAGGGATGAGTTCAGGGGCAAGATAGAGCAAGATGGCAGTCATGAAGATAGGAGGAGCCATATTTGACATTGTCAGATATGATGGGCATGGTGACTATCTTCTGTGGGAGAGGCAAGTCAAGGACAAGTTGAAGTTTTCCGGTTTGGGCAAAACATCGAGGTCTAAACCCTCTACATTCAATGATGAGGACTGGAAGGACCTTTAGGAGCAAGTAGTGAGTATTGTTATATTTCATTTACAACCTTTAGTTCTGAAGCAAGTCGATGAGTATGACAATTGTATTTTACTATTTGAGGCTCTTAAGCGACGGTTTCATCGCTTGTCAAACAAGTTGTACACCTCCTTGAAGCTGATGAGCTTCAAGATGAAAGATTTAGGTACGAAAGTACAAGTTCACATTGATGCTTTTGATGATGTGATCATTGATTTTCAGAATCTTGGAGAGGAGATAAGTGATGAGAGTAAAGCCCTCCATATGTTAAGTTCATTACCTACTTCATATGAATCATTGTCATGAGTGTTGCTCCATCATGATAGGAAAACAATCATTTGCAATGAGGTGGTAAGTGTTTTATTGACTGATGACCTTTAGTAGAAGATGATGATGCCTTCTACACCATCCTCTTCATATGGTACAACATTGAATGTGACTCGCGGACGGTCACAATCATGGAATGACAAGGATGGGAAGAAGTTTGGATCTAGAGGTAGATCCACGTCTAGGGATAAATCCCAAGATAGGAAGACGGTGGTCTGTTGGAAATGTGTCAGAAGTGGTCACTTTAAGAAGGATTGTCGTGTGAAGACCAAGGCTAATGATCCTCTTTTGACCAATGTGGCTCAAGATTTTGATAAGGAGGATGACTTGCTGGAAGATGGATATATTGATATATAGCAAGCCCTTACAACATCATTAGAAATATCTACAAGAAGTTTTCCAAGGGTAAAGCATAGTTAGAACAGGGATTGATTTTCTATAAAGGAAAGATTTGGATACCCTCAAATGTTGCTTTTCATATAACAATGTTAGCATATGCACATGATTTAGCTATTCCTAGTCATGTAGAAATGAAAAATACCATTGAAGACGTCTAAAGGGTATACTTTTGGCCAAGATTAAGAGAAGACATCACTAGCTATGTGCAAAATTAGTTGGCATCTCAAGACTAGGAATCAAAAACCAACGGGTCTACTACGACCTCTATCAACACCAAATACAAGATGAGAGCATGTTAGTATGGATATTGTATGTGAGTTACCAATGATATCTACTGGTTATAATTTGATAGTTGTTTTGTGGATAAATTGAGCAATATGATCCATTTTAGGTCCACAACAAAAATAGTTATTGCACCAAAATTTACTTGCATTTATAGAGATGCAATTTTTGCTCAAAATGATTTTATGACAGTTCTCATCACTGATATGAGCACTCAATTTACTAGCATGTATTGAAAACCTTATTCGAACTTGTTTAAAAAAATTGATTATGTCCACATCTTATCATCCTCAAATAGGTGGACAAATCGAAGGAGCAAATAACACTATTGAGGACATGCTTACATCCTTCACTTTGGATGAGCAAGAAGGTTTGGATGCACTTTTACCATTGATTGAATTTGTTTATAATAACTCAATCAATGCATCCAAAAAAGTAAGCACTTTCTTCATTATGTATGGAGAACATTTTATTACATCATTTAGCTTGGCAAGAGTGGGTCATATGTAATAACCATCAATCCTAGTCAAAACTATGAACAAGTTTGTGGCACGAGTGCAATGAGGAGTACATTAGACAAAGCAAAAATTAGCCATTGTCCAAAATCGGCAAAAATAGTATGTCGATGTTCATCAATCACATGTGGAGGTTCAAGAGGAAGATCAAGTGTGGTTGTCTACAACCTACATGACATTAATAAAGGTTTGAAAGTTAAGTCCATGATTTATTGGACCCTTCTTCATCATCCAACAGATTGGAGCGGTTGCCTACAAGTTAGAATTGTCAACATACATGTAATTTTCTTTCGGAAGTATATTCCACGATCTTCTTCCTTCGGCAACCACATCAATCACCTCCTTTACCAATAATGATTGATGACGTAGAGGAATATGACGTAGAAAGGATACTCAAGAAATGAATTAGAGGTTAGCAGAATCCAAAAGTGAAATATCTAGTCCAATGAGAAGATTACCCACTTTATGAAACTACTTGGGATGTAATAGTGATGTAATGTAATTTGTAGATACGACTATCAAATGCATAGTCTGATGACTTGATGAAGGGGAGTGTTATAGAATGTATCTAGGAGTATTTGGTTGGTATCTATATTCCACATTTAGGTAACAAGTAGTGTTTGGTACCTATAGTCCATCAACATAGGTACATAGTTGACTCACTAAATTTATTAAAAGAATATATGTGTGAATACAAGAGAACTTTTGGTACCTATAGTCAAGGTGGAAGTAACCCGTAACTACAGAGTTGATTCACTCAATAAATTATACTAAAAGAATATGTGCCAATAGAAGAGAACTTTAGGTACCTATAGTCAAGGTGAAAACAACATGTAACTACAAAGTTGATTCACTCAATACATCATACTAAAAGAATATATATGTGAATATAGAGAACTTTCGATACCTATAGTCAAGGTGGAATCAACATGTAACTAGAGAGTTGACTCATTCAAAATTTTGTACTGAAAGATAACATATGTGAATATAGAGAACTTTAGTAACCTATAGTCCAAGTGCAAACAACATTTAAATCCATGGTTGACTCAATCAATAAATTATACTAAATATATATATATATATATATATATATATATGAATACAAGAGAACTTTCAGTACCTATAGTCGAGTTGGAAGCAACACGTAACTAGAGAGTTGACTCACTCAATACATTGTACTAAAAAAATATATATGTGAATACAAGAGAACTTTCGGGACATATAGTCCATATGGAAACAACATGTCATCACATAATTGACTGAACTCAATACATTATACTAAAAGAATGTGTATGAGAATACAAGAGAACTTTAGACACCTATAGTCCAGGTGGAAGTAACACGTAACTACAAAGTTTAATCACTCACTACATTGTATTACATATTCATTTAGTACAATGTATTGAAATAAACAAATATGTACACGAATACAAGAGAACTTTCAAAAGCATGTTTTTCCACTTGAATTATCAGATTTAATTTGTTTGTTTTACTTCAATCATATTTTATATACATTAATACATTTAAAACTATAGCGTTCTTAATGGACCTGATAGAGAGATGATTCCAACACGTCAAGATTGAAAAAATCCTATTTGGAAAATGATACATGCTAGGTTCCAACCCGTTTTATTTGGGAGACTGCTACCTAAGACCCATTCTAATCCAAGTGTTTTCACCCCATCTTGATTCCTAGGTAGTATCACGTTCTTTAAATGCTTCTTAGCCGCATGAAGCCCAGATTCTAAGATTCGTTCAGGCTCACGCGCGCTCTAGTCATCCGCATCTGTCTAGAGACTTTAAAATTTTTTCTCCCGCAGCCCTTCTGACAGATGTTGTCACCGCACCCGGGAACGTGAAAACTGTACTCAATTTTTTCGAGTTTTAGTCGAATTTTGGTCGACCAGTCCACATTTTTCTGTAGATTGAAATCGAAACCCGTTCCTCTCATCATCTGGAGCTGAAAGCACATTCTTATAAATTTTCCAGGTACGGGACAAGTCACTGTCATTTTTGAAATCCCTATACTCGTTGAAGTTGAGAGTTTGATCCGCGTATCATGTGATGAAATGCGATTCTCCACTGAGCAAACAAAGAAAAGAGTAATTTCATCTTGCTTCCAGTCACTCCGTTGCAGCTTTGATAGCCTTTGTCTGAACAGAGGATATAAAGGATGTCCTTACTTAACATTAGACCTATTCTTTGCATGTTCGCAATCCGTCATATGTCCTCTTCTCAAACTGAACACAACTTGGACTTTCCTCCTCGTGCAGATCTCGCTTCCCTGGAACTCAAATGTTCAGGAGTCAGTGGAACATCGACATTTCCTACTCAGTTGGGAAAATGTAAGTTTTAATCTGGGGCCGTTCCTGTCACGGACATTCGAGACGAGAGGTGATTGCTCGGCTTCAAACTCTTCGGAGCTACCTTAAAATCTTCTCTAAACAACTGTTCTAGCAATAGTTTTTCCAATTCTGCAAAGAATACATCCTGACTCAGATTTAAGGCTCTATCAATTCGAAGGGTTTCACCGCTCAATTTCATCTTAATGGGTGAGACAGTTGCCCGGCGATCCACGCCTATGTTTGAGTTTAGACTCAGAAGTCCTTTCCACGGAGATTCAAGACGAGAGGTGACTGCTCGGCCACAAACGATTCGGACCTAGCTTGCAATTATTTCCAAAACACAAAACTAACAATAATTCTTCCACTTTAAGTGGAGAATAACTTGTGACGCGGATGGGAGTCTTTGTCACTTCACCCGTCGATTCACGGATTGCACGTACAAACGTGGTATAATTTTTTATATATAATTTAAAGCTTTAAATAATTTTATATTAAGTTTTTATTTCTCAATAATTATGTAATAATATTTTTTATAGTATAAAATATATTTTATAATTATAATTATTAAATTTTATAAAAATATTTTATTTTTAAAAATATCATTAAAATAAAAAATTATTTATATTTTAAAATATTTTTTCGTATAAAATATCTCAATTAAATTTAAAATATATTTGTAATATTATCAAATTTAAATTTTTAACTTATAATATGAAAAAATACAAATAATCTATATAGTGAAAAAAATACATTTTTAATTATTAATAATATTATCAAATTTATCTTCTAATTTTAACGCTCTCATTTTCGTCTAATTTTTTCCTAAAAAATTAAAATATTTTATCAATAAAAAATAATAATTTATCAATGTAAATAATAAATATAATAATTAAAATAAATATATTTTTGTAATAAATTATATTCATTCAATAAAATTAAAAATTATATTTAGTGATATAAAAAATAAAAATATATCAAATTATTTACCCTAGATATTATTAGATAAGATTTATTTAAAATACATTAGTAATGTTCATCACTATTTTAAAAAAAATGAAAATAAGTTCGCACGCTTTTCATAAACAAAAGTCACGTGTATAAATAAATCCGCGATCCGTGAATAAAAAAAGATGCGAAATCCAAAATCGCCGAGAATGGGAAGACCCTAAGCCTATAGTATACCAGGTTGACCGGTACCTCAATCGCTGGATTTCTAAGAATCCTTCGTAATATTGAAATCTATAGTTTCTGGTATACAAGGATTTCAAGTGGACAGAGACAAGCACCTAGCTTGAGCTCCAGTATTGATATATCTGGGTGGAAATATGAGTCCGGTACCATTCTCGACAACTCTTAAAACGATCTACATACTCTGCACGCTTTATCTTGACAAAAGCAAATCTTCAACTTCCTACAGTTCCCGGGAGAAATGACGCCTGACACAATGAAGAGATAAGACAGCTGGAGCACTCGTATATGCATAGTGGACAGAGACGAGCACCTAGCTCGAGCTCCAGTATGTTAATACCTGGGTGGAAAAAGTGAGTCCGGGACTGTTCTCAACAACGTTTAAAATGATCTACATACACTGCATGCATTACCTTGACACAAGTAAGTTTTCAGCCTCATACAGTTCCCGGTAGAGCTGGAGCACTTATATAATTGTTGAATCTCAATGTATTGAAATTAAACTTCATGAAATTATTTATTCCATCTTTAATTTGAAGAAAGTTTGGCACTTTATGCTTATAAAGGTTGAAAATGGACGTGCAGATGAGATCTGAGAGTGATTGATTCTGGCATCTGCAATCGTGATCACTCTGCAACGAGAGTGATCGATCCACTGAGAGAATTAAATAATGTGGCGAAGTAAGATAAGCCCCGGATGGAGATGGAGGGTGTGAAGCTTTCGAGATGAGTCTCACGCTTTTGCTTACAAAAGTTGAGCTCTATTCACTGCAATCCAAGCGCATGACGCTTTCTCTTTCGTACGCCGCATAATGATTGATCGTTGGAGATATTTATAAACGTTGACATGTTGCTGCAATCGTTGATTGTTCCACGTTAGCTTCCTACGCACTTATAAAAGAAGCTTGGATTCAAGCTCTCGTCGTCAAGTGTTCACTTTTCCCCAAACAAAAATAATCCATGACGTCCCACTCATCCAGACATCTGACATGGACACTTGAATTTTTATTCTTAGATTTACTGACAGCGACGCTTTGTTCGGCGGCTGGATTGCCTTCTGCTTCATTTCGTCATGACGGGAGCTTGTATGGTATATCATCTGAGGTAAGCGAATTCATGAATCAAACGACTCACACAACCTATAGCATCACTCTCAACCTCCTAACCATGACAGCTACCTTACTAGTAATTGCAAATGTTTTTCAAAGAATCTGCAGATATATTATACAGATATATATATATATATATATATATATTAATTATGCAGTTCATATCTGAGTCAAGATAGTAACTGGTGGAACTGAGCCATACTTACCTAGCTCAAGTTCAGCTCAGGACCGGCAACGGTAATTCATGAAGGTGTTTGGCACTGCCTTAAGTGTGCGCAGTGGCCCAATTTCGGAGGGGGTAACGGTCTTGAGAATCTGAGATGGAGTCAGGCGGAAACCAAGATCAGCAAGAGCTCCGTACAAAAACTGGCCACAATATGGACTCATGTCACTGATGGTGCAGTGTCGGCTACTCCGTCAGTGGCAGATGGAATGGTCTACTTTCCCGACTGGAAAGGTAGCATATATGCAGTGAAACAGAGCACGGGAAAGCTGGTATGGAAGAAGAATGTGACCGCAATCACCAGATCAAGTAGAGCGGTATTGTCCAGAACAACTCCTGTCATTGCAGGAAAATACTTGGTCATTGGAATCTATGGACCCTGCGTAGTTGTGGCCTTGGATCGAAGAACCGGAGATTTCCTATGGTCCACCAAGATAGACTCCCATCCATTCGGGGTTGTTACTCAGTCTCCCACCATCTTCGAAGGGTATGTTCTCAGATTCCAAAATCCAAGTCTTAATCCATGGACAGTCAAACTGATTATAGAGTGGTCTGTCCCTTGTTCTTCTCTCTTTTCCCTGTCAATGGCGAGCTATCAGTGAAAGGCTCAGGATTGTAAACTGCTGTACGTATGTCATCTGATACGTGTGCGTACCCACAATGGCCACAACTGCAGGGATGTGTACATAGGCTCGTCATCGCTGGAAGAAACATCAGACGAACAAGAATGTTGCAACTTCCAGGGAGCATTTTTCAAGCTCAAGCTAACCAATGGTGCAATCGTCTGGAAAGTTCCGATGATACCCGACAATGGAGGGGCAACGGATCAGTACTCAGGAAACGCGATCTGGGGCAGCAATCCACCTTTGGATGTCAAGAGAAGGAGGGTTTACATAACAACGGGGAACAACTACGGAACACCTGCCGCAATTGCGCAATGTGAGATTGACTACCGCAACCAGACCAACCCGCCGAGCCCGGATCCATGCCTTGAAGATGACAACCACGTAGAATCCATGCTGGCCATCGACATCGACTCGGGAAGTATTGCCTGGTCCACACATCTCGGAGGGTACGACACTTGGATTTTAGTCTGCAGTGCTCCGTCGGAGACAGGGCCCAACTGTCCAGCGATCCCCGGCCCCGATTTCGACTTCGGCATGTCGCCCATGCTCATCACGGTGCCCGACTTGCGCAATTGCTCGACAGGCAACTCGTCCAAGCACTCGCACCCGAGACGTCGAGACCTGGCCGTGGCCGGCCAGAAGAGTGGCATCATTTGGGCCCTGGACCGCGACACCGGAGAGATTGTCTGGTCAACGGTGAGCTCCAGGACAACGTGAATTTACGTTTTTCTCATCGTTGCGCAACTTGCGCTGTGTCCCTGTCGAGAACAGTCGAATGGGACATGTGACACAGTCCACGCTTGTGTTGGTTGCTATTTGTGGTTTGCGCGCAGGACGCAGGCCCTGGAGGATTTTTGGGCGGAGCGTCGTGGGGCATGTCCACCGATGAGACCAGTGTATTTGCCAATATTATCAACAACGTTGGCCTGAATTTTACACTAGAACCCAGCACGGCAGTCACCACGTCAGGAGGATGGGTTGCGTTGAACTCGACGACTGGGTCAGTACTTTGGTCCACAGCCAATCCGTTTACTGGCTGGACTCCTGCTCCGGTAAGCATTCTTTTATCCTCCAGTCAGAAAAAGACACAGTAAAATAACAATAGGGATGAGAAGACCCCATCATACTAAATATGTCCTACAATACCTAAAATATACTAACTATCACAGTCTACAAACAACAAAGATCCTCCAATTACGTAGGTCTATAATTGTAAGGAACCAGAAACCTAGCGAGATCAGACCCAGCAGAAGGCTTCACGAAACTCCATATCTTGGGTAAGATTTAAATGTTCTAATGTACTATCCCACCCTTCACATTAAATTATTAGGAAGTCAAGTTAAGTTTCACAATGAAAATTAAACTTTGCTTTCATTGAACGTTTACAAGAATGCATCATATTCATCCTCAACGGCAGCAACTAGAAATCATGAGCTCGTCCAAACTGCATATACATTTAGGTTTGACCATTTGTTTCTTTCTTCTGCAAGTTGATGTGGATTTACAAATGCTTTGTGCAATACGATGAGTCTTCTTCTTACTTAAACTAGACCAAATCAAGCTTTGCTCGGTACATACTAACTTGTGTTGACGTTCAACTAGCAGTATTCCTTATGTAGGTCAAATAAACTCTGACACTTTTTGCATGACATAGCCTGTAATTCACACGATAGTACCTGGTATATCTTATATCTTTTTACTTTATGGTGTTAGCCATTTCTCAATGGGCGATTGAGAACCCTGACATATGATCCTTAATAGGTAAAAGGAATCTATCACATCAATCATCTTGAATTCTAATTCGCTGCAGTGTGATAGATTTTCTGAACGATTGTTGATGTGTTTTTCCAATTGCAGGTGAGTCATGCCAATGGTGTAGTTTTTGGAGCATCAGCAACAACACCACCTGGTGTCGTTGCTATGGATGCCAAGACCGGAAAAATCTTAAAGAAATTTCAAACAAATGGTACAGTTTTTGGCGGACCATCCATTGTAGATGGTTGCATTTACATTCCAGAGGGAGCTAGCAGAGTGATTACTGTTGCAGCATCACTAGCCAATCGTACATTAAATCCTGGCCATTCTATCATAGCTGCTTGTGTATGATAGACTGGAAGGAAACAAGTGAATAAAGAAAAGATGGAAAATCCATTCAAAATTACATTAGCAGGGGGAGAAAAGATTCCAAATTCTAGGAAGACAGTCAAAAGACAAATGGAAGTTTGAAATCGGCTGATCCACAATCTCAAACCCATTTTGGGATTGGAATCTCAATACAATACTTGCAGCAAGCAGCAAACTTGTGATCAAGTTCTGGTTTATTTACATGTCGTTATGGACATGGGAAATAATTTTGAGGTTTAATTGTTGTAATTTCAGCATCTTCAATCATTTAAAATGATGGGGGATTTCAAGTATTTATTTTAAATAAATATGAAAAAGTTTAATGCATTATTTCAATCTTGTAGAAAGCTGTGTTATTATCTTCTTCCATATCAATCCATGGGTATTGAATTGTAAGTTTGAATTTTCGAACCATGCATATTTCTAGCATTTAGTTCTCCTATCCAAAGTAAGTTGAGTATTTCTTAAATTGAATAGTTTCAAGATTTTTAATTTTTAATGGATAAAACTCAAAATTAAAGATGGTGGCTTCCAATAAAAAGTTTTAAGTTCTTAACTTGTTGGCTATGATTTCTCAAATTTATTTATTTTTATAATATTCATCACAAGTACCTAGTAGCAATTGCGTGAACCCGATGGTTAGAATACTGCATAAATAATTTAATATAAGGACTAGGGATGCAATAAATTATTTTCAAATTTTTACAACATATTTGTTGTATAACTAAAGCAATCATATTGGTTGTACGGTTGTACAAATTATGCTTCATGTGCCTAAATTAAGTAGAAGTACATGGAGGTGTATAATCTAAAATCAATATATAAATCATCAATTAAGATATGAAAATAGAGTGCATGGCGTAGCCATCATATTTCTATTATTTCTTTATGAATCCAAATTTGTTTCAAGCATAAATTCCATAATGTTTATGAAGAAATCCACATGAAAGATTTTTTATTATCATGTTGAATTTTAATGTTTTCAGTTTTCAGTTTTACAATGTTCAAATTATTTATATAAATATTTTTATTCATATTTCTAGTGAAATATGATGTCAAAAGGTAGGAAATAACATTTATTTTCTTTAGATCTGCTCATTTGTCACAACTTATAAAATACATTTGAAGTAAAATAGCTGTGGACATGTATGTGAAGATACTCAAGAGTTATTAGTGCTAAGTGTGTTTGTTCATGTGAAGATATATTAATGCATTTAATGCCATAAGAGCAATAGTAATTTTATGAGACTTAGGGTCTAGGAAATTGAGTTTAATTTATAGGTATAGTCATTTTAATTTTAAGGTTGAGCCTTGAAGAATTTAATTATGATAGATAGTAGCTAGTGTATACATTTATAATCTTTGAGGAGTGATTTTTGATTTCATTTTTTTTTTATTTTATAATGAGAAATGAAGTGTTTCTATGAATATTTTTAAAGTGAAAAATTACTTTAAAAACTTCAATCAGACATTTTGAAAATTATGATAATTTTTGAAGCATTTAAAATTTGTAAAAGATTTTGATTGATGATATCTTTGATTAGATTGGGATAAGTATGCAAGATAAAGATTTGATGAAGCATCTACTTCTGGTATGATATGAAAAAAAAGTCAACATTATTCATATTTATTTTCAAATGAAATTATTTTAAAAATAAAAAATAAAATTTTATAAATTAAAGAAAGAAATTATGTCATAAGTTTGGCAACCTTATCTAAGAATACAATACATGATTGTAGACAAAATTTAAGAATCATTTAGGTTAGTTTGGTTTAGCCTCACTTACATTCATGAAGTCTTCAATAAAACATATTAAGCAATCAACTTTGTCAAGCTACACTTGTTAGCACGCTCTCCAAGATCTATTGGTCATCACTTTTAGTCTCATCACAAGATAAATTTACCACGATATATTGAAAAAAAATCTAAGCACAACATAAGCACAAAGCATGCCCCCCCCATGTAATGTCAACTAGGTGTATATACATACATCAAGCACATAAAGTATTCAATGTAATCATATGAATAAAAACTCTTCGGCTTCCTATAACTATTAAAATCAAATCACTACATATATTCAACCAAAAGATTGTAGTGAAGTCATTTGAATTGCATCCAATTCCAGAGTTTTAATTGCATCTCCAACAAGCACACAAAGTATTCAATGTAAGCATATGAATGAAAACTCTCCAGCTTTCTATAACTATTAAAATCAAATCACTAAATCTATCTAACCAATAGGTTGTAGTGAAGTCATTTAAATTGCTTCCAATTATAGAGTTTTAATTGCATCTCCATTAAATTTATGAACTTTGGAATGAAGTTTCCACCTACATTTGTAAATAAAATTCACGGACAATAGATTAACACCCAAAAATCATAATGAACAACATCAACACCACCCTATAAGGCTTGTAACTGTGACTTATCTAAATCATTTCAACTGAAAATTTTCAAATCTATTCAACCTGATCCCAAGCTTTATTTCGTAATTTTTTAGCCCATGCATTTCTTTGATTTGGTCAAAATTACATCATTTGTAGTCTAAAATAATTTGCAAATCCTTGTGTATAATTGCAATCCAAACTCTAAACCCATAAGCTTAATCATCTTGAAATTTCATAAAATATAGCATCATAATAGTCTCATGAAATCTAGAAATTTTTACAACCCTTGTCACATGGATTGCCAAGAACACCTATAAACACTCGACTTACAATCAACTTTAACAATCAAGTAACTCTGATTCAATAAATTTTGATTATTAATCATTAGCATGTTAAAAATATTTTGATTTAATAATCATCTTTCACATATTCTTTTTCTTCTGCTTGAAATCAACGTAAACATTATAGTAGATGCAATTTTGACCTCTTCTATTTTGATTGATCATAATTTTTCATTTTTATCCTGAGATTGATTGATTATTTATTTGAAATTATAGTTCTTTCTTTTCAACTATGTGATCATGCCCTCATTTCATGCAATTATTCTTTCAAAGTATTTCAAAATTCCTAAAACATTGAGACAAGTTGTGTGTTTATTAGTCCATCTCTCCTTCAATGAGAGATCATTGATTGAGAAAAATTTTCTTTTACACACTTAACCATGTAAGTAGTATATAATCATGGTTCAAAAGATAGATTATTGTTGATCATTTTTTAATACCCTCATATGACTAAAAATATGATTTGCAAAAAAAATTTTAATTCAAGTTGAAGTTAACACAATGATATGAACCAATACACAATAATAAACATAATTAAAGAAACAAGAGAATCTAAAACTTGGTTATAGTAATGTTCATCAAACCACACATTGTCAACAAACTCTTGATGGTCAATCTTGGATCTGCAATAGTAACAAAATTCTAGCTTGGAAGTTTAGGTCCATCTTAAAGTCAATCAAGTTAAGATGAATATCAGCTAAATATTCTCAATTCTCTTTTATTTTCCTCAATCCCTATATATTGTTATGCTACAATGGATAGTTTAAATCAAATCCCTGAACCTTGAGTTTAAACATGACACGAAAGGATAATCCAATAACATATATGTTATCTTGAGCTAGATATGAGAATGAGTAGCATTTGATTGAATATACAAAGCATGTAGGCACTTCCTTTATTTTAGACCTCATAAAAATCAATGTCTTTTGCTTATAGAAAATCTATATGAAGGACATGATCAAACTTACAGTTGATTGTCAATGCAAATAATTTGTATTCATTACTGCCGATGTTCCTATCAAATACATTTTTTCAACCTTCATAGCTATAACCATTCCCCACAATTCTTGCTTCCCTTGTGGATAACTCTTTGACTTTCACTCAAGACCTTTACTCCAAATCACACTATAGATCAATTTACATCCCCATAATCTTGCCCAACCGCCAAACTCATAGTTATTGGAATAGTATCCAACGTAACTATGACCAATTTGACATTGTTAAAGTAGATTTTGGCATAATATTGGTGGAGAATACAACAATTGCTTCAACTTCTTGACTACTTAAGTATTCTTTGACTCCCATTTAAACCTCGTAACAATCCATAAGGAGAAACTACCAACCTCTTCCCAACCTGTGCTACAACTTTTTCTTCATCTTGCCTGATTTGCAATGGCATCATACGGAAACAGCGATGCATGAACGTGCAACATGAAGAGCCTATCTATATGCCTATCAGCAGTGTATCTTCGAATGCTATCGTCATTTTGAGATACAAAATTATAAAAGGTCGAAAACAAATGAGTGAACAGTCTAGAAGCTAGTCAGAGGTCAATTTTAAAAACTGATGATCGTCAAAAGTGCGGAACGAAACTAACGACGACCTCAGAACTTCAAGATGAAACTTTTCTCCAATGATAAGCAGAAAAATTATTCTGATCGACTTCAAGATATTCACCGACATCTGGGTCAAGAGGAAAAATGTACTGGATCTGGTCTAAAGTTATCGATTTTCAACGAAGGACATGAGCCTCATCGATCGCCAGAGCACACGTCGACGTTCGTGTCATCTCTTGGTAAAGGTCATGGATACAAGAAACCAACCACAAGGTTGACGGTCTTCAATTTTGAATACTGAGACTATGACGCTCTGTGCAGTCATTATATGTCAAGATAAATAATGCTTGGGAGGTCCTTGATTACAAAACATCATCTCTGCAATTTGGATGAACTTCTCAATCTTTTGCACCTCTCATCGTCCAAAACCTTGAAGGCCAGTCGTGTGATACCGAAATTATCTCGTC
Source organism: Marchantia paleacea (assembly GCA_014180765.2). Classification (NCBI taxonomy): domain Eukaryota; kingdom Viridiplantae; phylum Streptophyta; class Marchantiopsida; order Marchantiales; family Marchantiaceae; genus Marchantia; species Marchantia paleacea. The sequence goes on from MUAA02000128.1 coordinate 772,078, forward strand.
TGCTGCTGAATTTCTTCCGCAGTTAACATTTTACTCACGAACTCCAGATCTGATTGCTGTAATCGAGACTACTTTGCAAAGTTAAGGCTTAAATTAGTCGTCACAACTGACAAGTGAGTTCGCTCTTCTTTTCGACACATACCGTTTGGCTTGGATATCCAACGTGCAGAGAGCAACGCTACTTCAAGTCCAGTGTCCAGAGTCCAGCGTGTTATCAGATTTTCTCAGCCGAAATAAATAGTTGGCAGTATGATGGACCACAATGGGTTCCCTTTACATCAACGGTACTTACACAAACTTAAGATTACAAATCAGAAGATCATTTTAGCTAATGGATCGTCAACTGGATCAGAGTTGAAAGGCCTTATTTTCTAGTGTAAAACAGTACGATACGAAGATGGACTAATTTTCGATATGCCATAATCGCTTGATACAACTTCAATTCTTTCTTAATTGCAAGGACTTTTTCCGTTCTTTATTGTCGGGGCTGATCTTGTTCTCAATTGGTGAGGACTTCTTCTTCCATTCACTTCTTCATTCCTCATACTAATCCACCTATTTGAAGACAAATAGGTGGATTAGTGCAATCTCATTTACTACAAATACCAATTAAATCAAGCAAAAAATTAAAAAAAATAATCTAAAATCCTACTCTGCCCTTACATAACGTACACTGTTTTGAGATAACATGTCAACATGGTAATTCATAATATTTTTTCACTCTCTAGCCATTTTCAAAATTGAATGTATGTACCTCCTAGTATGTAAATATATATTGAAATGGACGACCTCTTATTAATCTCCTCAAAATAGAGACAAATATCAATCTTTTATTGAACTCAAAAAAGTTCTCTTTTGTTCATCTCCTCAACACCACTCTTGATCCAACTTTGTTAGCTTTATCAAGGCTTTGACAATAATGCTAAATCCTCACACATATTGATTATAAAAGTTTGCAAGTCCAACAAATGTTCTTAACATATGAGGTTGCAAAATACACAAGATTGTCTTAACCTTGATTTTCTGAACTTCCAACCCTTCTAGGTTTATGATATGATCCAAATACTGCATCCTCTCCTAAAAAACTTACACTTTAAGGATGTAACTTGAGGCCATGAGCTATCAATCGTTCAAATATCTCATACAAATGATCCTCATACTCCAGCATTGTAGTGTTATATATCAAAATATCATTGATGTAGGTATCATTGACATTATCAAGTCTGGTTAGGATCATATTCATCATCTTTTGAAATTCAATAGATGTATCTTTCAACCCCAAAGCTAAGAGTCTCTATTAATATAACACAACCTTGTCATACAAATCAATTATCCAAAAGATAGTTTTGGCCTAATCCTCATCTCACATATGTAATTGATGATATTATGTTTGCATATTTAATTTTTCAAAAATCTTTGCATAACAAATTACATCAAAGATCTTCTTAGGTTTAGACATAACATATTAATCAAATTTTGATTGTCAATTTGATGGATCAATAGTCATCACACATGTATTTATCCATATATATATTTCTTGATTGACATCACCACAACATACGCATAGTCTCCTCTCCAATAATCAAACCTCAAGAAAGTATTGACACCTACTTTGGATCAAATTTCTTACAATTTTTTTGTATTGATAAGAAAAATGGAAGACGCATGCATAAATGATCAAGTCAATTTGTATACTTGATCAATTTAAACAACCTAAATCCTTTATATTAAAAGCAAAATAAATTTTAAAACTTTTCAAAAATCTTCACATTCTACATTTTTCTCATTTTGTCACTTTGGGACCAAACTCAATATCCCAGATTTTCTTTCCATCAAGACTAGGCGTAGAAGATATAGTGTTTTGTTGCTACACTATATTTTTTTAAGTAGAAAACTCCTTATGCTTTCTCATACAAGGGTGCAATAGCTTGAAATGAATAACTTCAGCCATATTAGTTGTAACCTCATGAGCTGTAACATAAAGTTTTGTAGTGGTAATCACCGCTTGTTTTATGTAAAGTACAAGTAACATAAAAAATATAAATTATAGTTGTAGGGGCATAGTGAGATTTTTAGGTAAGATTTTTTTGTTTTTTGCTTGATTTAATTAATATTTGTACTAGAATGGATTACTTTGAAAAATAATTTATAGTGTGAAATATGGAATTTGGAGAAAAAGAAAGTTAGCTCACATAAGTATGGAGCACATGCCATTAGGTTTGAGAACATGAAGATGGGAGAAGGAAAAATAAGAAATCTATCTAAATAACAAAGACATTATTGATTGAAAGGAAGCCTTAAATGATTGGAGCCAAGAAAGCAGAGGAAACAAGAGAAATTGTTGATTTTGAGTAGCGCATTTGGATAATGAAAGACATTGGCATGATAAAGAAGAAAATGCAAAAAATTTAGAAGAGGTGGAAGCTCATGAGATGATTAAGCTTATATCGATGAAGAACTAATCATCATGGATTGTTTAGATCTTTGATGCCAACAACAAATGGACATATGAGAGTGAGTTGGAATTTAAGAATCTAGAGTCAGATTTTTCTTGTGAAAATGAGATTACATTTATCTAGAGCTATGTGAGGAGATCCAAAGTGGGAAGATAGGCTTCTTTGAATCCATCAAGTAAAAATGCATAAAAAACTAAAGTTATAGACGGATGAGGTTGCAACAAAGGTGTTGAAATATGATTACGCTAGTGAGAATGATGAGATTGATTTAAAAAGATTAGTCTTCTACATCAGGTTTAACTTTGATTCGAAAAAATGATTCAATTCAAGAGTCAGGAAGGGAGAAATAAATACAAGATTGATTTGATCCAACATGATTTCAGAAGTTGTAGATTTTAATGGCCTTGACCTTTTTGATAAGACTCTTACAGGAGTTTGAAGATATCTTTGCCTAAAAAATTGAGGACATGAAGAGTACCTCATCAATGTGGAGCATATAATAGATTAATACAAGAAAAAATCCTTGTAAGACAAAGATAGTATAGGCTTAACCTGAAATATTTCATGTTGGGTACAGATGAAATTGATAAATAGTTACATGCATGAATTATCTACTATGTGTTAAGTAGTGAATGGGTTCCACCTTTTGTGATTATGCCTAAAAAAAATACTAGCAAGACTTATGTCTATCATGATTTTAACAAGTTGAAGGCAGTTACCAAGAATGATCATCATCCGTTACCTTTCATTGATGCCATTCTGGATCATATAGCAAGACATAAATGCTACAGTTTCATGGATGGATTCTTAGGTTACAACTAAGTGTCACTCATATATACTAAAAATCCAATTCTTGTACTTCTCTCTACTATGTGAGGTTTGAATAATCTTTTATTTAGTCAACATGTCACTTAATTGAATTTTGGCATCTTAATACCACTTGAACTCTGCATCAAATATACTTGTGAATTTTTTTTTAAATCAATATAATTTTTTTGTGAATTCAAACTTGATAATATGATCAGATCTTGATGTTAATCATTAAAATTCTCTCCCTTTTCTCTAAAAGTTAAACTCTAATTTTCAGGATGAATTATTCTCATTATAGACAATAAAAATGAAAAAAATGATGTCAAGAAGAGATGAAAATTTCTAAATATAGTAACTTCAAATATTAGTGATTGCATTATTTTAGTAGAGCTTTCAATGTATTCAGCTATTTTCCATGGTGGTGAGCTTATGGAAGCTGGAATTTCGGTTGAGTTTATCTCCTGCTGCATGATGCAAATGTCGACTCGCAATAACAAATTTACAACTTGAAAATTAAAGTATTTATGAAAGTAATTGAAGTTATGTTATTTAATCTTTAAATCCAGTCAAGGTTGTCTCATACTATAGTGGCAAGTTTTAAAATTCCAAATGAGATTAATAGAACTTTAATATATTCAAGTTGATTACATTTGTTTGACGGTTAAATTTTTGTGCCAAAAAATTACATTTAATGGTATGGAAAGAAGTGACATTATTGCTTGTTAATTGCAACCTTGAATACTTATCAGTGTAGAGTACTTCGCGCAGGACTATGCGCGATTAGACATAGCAATATAATATATGTTCCATACATCTATTAGTTCATCAGCCTAGTAAATAAGGTTGTTGTATGTAAAAGTATCGTATTTTTACATTTATATAAAATTGATTTATTTTATTCTTTAAATTTCTTAATTTTTTTTATTAAAAATTAATCTTATTATTATAGATATAATAAATGATGAAAAATAATTTACAACCGTAGGTAAATGAATAAGCCAGGAAATTACACCGAGAAATTCAATCCATGAAGTCATTCAACTATATGCCTGTGTTTATAAAAATATACACGTATGTATAAAATATACGAATTTTGATTAAAAAAACCGAATTTTATGAAATTCAATAAATTATTTTTTTTGCATATATTATGTAACCCCATAATACTGAATGGAAATCACTAGCATATAGATATATATTCACTATAGAGAGAACCGCTCTTTTCTTTCACAATGGGGCTACGGCCCTTCTTAACTCTTGTGTACATTGCTTAGAATCGGATGTTCTTAAGTTTAATTCATTTCATGCCTAACCGTCCTCTTAACTCTTAGTTTCTTGATAGTAGTGCGGTACATTGCTATCGCTCCTAGGAGATCGAAAACCAGCACTGGCTGTGTACCGTCAAATGATTGCAAGTGGCTTACTGTCTCTACTTAGGTGGTCCAGCGGTTTTAATCTGGAAAGGCAGAATTACGACATATTAGAATGCCGTAAAGGCCTGACTATCCACGGCAGAATATATTATAACCATTAGAATATCCGTATTTCCTCTAAGACATTATGAATCCACACTTAGAGCTTGACTGATACGCGTCTGTCACGTCTTGTATTCTGACCGGGATGCTTTCTCGCTTACGGTGTAGAATCATCACACTGATCGAGGCGTACATTTTCACCGCTGTAAATCAGTTTCAGCTCACTCCCAATAACCGGTAGTCCGAGCTATTGACCTGCTGGAAATGGGCCTGCGGCCGAGGGGCGGCGTTACATGTGAACACGGAAGAGTGGCAGCATCTGCACCGTCAGATCGAGAGAGTGCCGTACACTCTGGTGCTGAGAGGGTTTGGAGCCCTTTCTCTCGAAAAATAAGATGGCAGCCACCTTCGGACTCCCAAGCCCTCTCTGTCATCCTTCTTTCTCCGCCTCCAGTTCGTTCGTTCGTCCCTGCACAGCGTAACTTGGTCGAATCGAGAAGGTCTCTTCCCGACTTTGACAAGTTTTTCCTGTGATACACAAGCAAGCAGCCATGGTGGAACAGACCTTTATCATGATCAAGCCCGATGGTGTCCAGAGAGGACTGGTGCGTCGTATGCTCTTCATCTGAATGTTAAGACTTTGATATTCATGTCTGCCTTTGCGTCTTGTGGCCAAGTGCGGTGGACATAGCTCGTCGCTGTTATCCGTTTTCTTTCGGTCGGTTGTAGGCCTGTGAAGACATTTTATGTCCTAGTGGTGGCGATATACAGTATCCATTGAATTTAGGGGCTGCATGTTCTTCATCGCCTGGTTAGTTATGTCTCTTACAAGGCTGGACGCGTTTACAAATCGATGACTGGCCGTCGGTATGACTATTTAAATCGTTTATACGTTTATGCGAAGCTCGCTTCTATTTGTTCAAAATCACACTCTACCACAGCTTCGAGTACTTTTTTTCCAGACCCAGATTTTGACCAAATTTGGACCCAGTATACAATGCAGCAATGTACCTTCTACGTGTGTAGTCTATTTCGACGTCATGCACCTTTCGCAGAAATGTGTAGTTACTGAATCATATATTGCATACGAAGCTTTCTTGACCTAACTCCATGTAGCCACCTTATCGCAGTGTATCTCGTGAATTTTCTTGTCCTCACCATTGACATACACCTACTGGTTTTGTAACCATCGTAGCTTGGAATTACCTGCGTTTGGCAGGTCTCGGAGATCATCTCTCGTTTCGAAAAGAAGGGATTTACTCTGAGAGGTGAGTTTCATTCCTTCGCCGACATCGTCCTTCATGAACATCGTCATTGAAATTGGATTTAACCTTCAGCGCACACAGTATATTAGTAGATTGTGATCAGTTTGTTAGTGAGTAAAGCCCAGCTCCATGTGCAAAACCTCAGTTTCTACTGAGATGACTTCTTACGCAAATGTACATTTACTGTTGTCTGATCCCAATCATGTCCTTAGCTCTATGTCAAGCAACCTGCGGTCTACTTGTGGATCGTATGACCCAGTGTTTTTCTGTGGCCGTATACTGAAATCTGAGTGTGGACTGTACAATCAAGTGCGTTGAATTCCTCTGAGTAGGATCCTGATTGCACTTTTTGGAATGCGTCGTACAGCCATGAAGTTGATGAATGTAGAGCAAGCCTTCGCTGAAAAGCACTACGAAGACTTGTCCTCGAAGCCTTTCTTCTCTGGCCTTGTCTCGTACATTGTCTCTGGAGCCGTGGTCGCCATGGTTTGGGAAGGAAAGAATGTTGTTTCCACGGGAAGGACTCTGATTGGTGCTACCAACCCTGCGCAATCTGCCCCCGGAACTATTCGTGGTGACTACGCCATTGACATCGGAAGGTATGTCTCGTTTATTACGAGCTGCTGTAAAGCATGTGATATGAAATCCTGCATACTGGGGATATCTGTAGTGATTTCTGAAACTGTGTCTTAAGCCATTATTAGTTAGTGTTATTTTCTTTTCCAGGCCTCGTCTCTCTTGACTGTTGCAGTGTGTCGTTTGTTTGCTTCTATCAGGAATGTGATCCACGGATCGGATGCGGTCGAAAGCGCAAGGAAGGAAATTGCATTGTGGTTTCCTGAGGGTCTCGTTGAGTGGAGGAGCGCTATGCACTCTTGGATCAATGAAGAGTAAAAAATTGGGACAAAAATTAAGTTGCACCAAGTCCATTGTTGATATACTGTGGCTTGAGCGTCCGGCTGCCTGAACCGGCAGTGAGCATAGTATTGAGACACAATTTTGTAATCAAATATACGCAATGCATGTATAAATCAGTGGTTACTCCTTAGACTCCCCTGTATGGTTGTGTACATGAGACATTTCTACGTCTCAAAAGGTATTAGTCTTGGGTCCTTAATGAATGGTGTCTCATGTCGGATCCTCGTGAATGTGACAATCGTCGATTTCGAAGATGAACACGCAATAAACGAAATTCTCGATGTATATTATTTTTCATACCGGAATGTTGGAGGCCTTCTCGATATTGGATGTAGGATGTAATAATGTGTCTTTTCGTGAGATTATTGAATAGTACTCAAACCCTGAAGTTATACGTTTACCATATTCCAACTAATTTCACTTCATTCCTTGAAGTTTGCCCTCTGATAATGCACGAGTATATTCGCAAACACCGATTCATATCTGCAATCTCGTCACTGTATGATACGTTAAGATTAGTTTATCGCTGATATTGTTTTGACGTAATGTCGGTAGAGACGAATGAATTAAACCTCATTACTTATGCGAAGTAACAAAACAATTCAAGTAGTAGTTAAAACCCATCTAGGAAAAAAATTTGATTGTACGCCAAATGTGCCAAACATAATTGTGTATACACATATTCTCGGTTTACACACCAGATGAGGTTTTACTTTTCGACAAACGAATTAAAATCTGGTGCGTGAAACGGACTTAAAGCTAAGCAAAGCAAATGGTAACCGTCTTGGTTAAAGTGAATATTACCTTCTATCGTATCAACTCATACGTCCAATTCCATATAACATCATATGCCTCCACGACAGTCGTGATGTGAAGTTGAATAGAGATGTGATGTCCAGTTCATTCTGATTGTAACTAAAAACAAATGTAGTGTATGATCATTTCTTGCATACTGCGTGGTTATGCTTTCCCAAACGTGGTTATGCTTTCCCAAACAGACATTTATTTTACTCTTTTAATTTGGGTTCCATTGATACATGAATTGAAAACTATGGACAATGAGAGAGATATCAATGTTATTATTTTTTTGAGTTTTGATTGAATTTTTCTCATACATTATGTTCCCATGTTCACATTTATTCGATAGGCTCCCTCGTGCACTCCATGACAAGGTTAGACCTGCTTTTCACTTTATCAGTTGGCAAGTGATCTCATGGATGAGTTAACATGGTTTTTGTTTCTATTACTTCCGCAATGGTGCCTAGTTATACTAGAGGGGGGCGTGCTGGACGTGGAGCTAGATTTCAGAGATTCCGAGCAGGGGATTGGGCTACATTGCAGGAGTCGTCTGTTCGGGCCACATAGGTTAGGAGTCGGATTCAGCCACATGAACTTTTGATTTGATGTGATTACGACGGTGTAGGATCTTGGGGTAGGCCGGGGAGTATAGTAGAGCCACACGGGCCCTTCATACTTTATCTATGGCTAGTCCTAATGAGGATACGATTTCCTCTTTACGCCTTTTACATCCACCCATGGGTGAGGAGATACCATTAGCTGTCTTGGAGTATCATCTAGAGGAGCCATTATGTCTTGATATATCATTATTTACCCATTCTCTATGCACAGTCCCACACTTGTTCTAAGGGGATTTATCATGGATGATATACGAGCATCTTTGAGATTACTTTTAGGCGGATGATCCCTCTAATGGTTTCACGGAGTTGTTCTAGATGGTTGCATTTGTTGCAAGGGGGGAGATTCCGTTGTCAATTAGTCACGTACTAGGTGCTAGTTGGCTTCTCGCAATGGAGAAGGACACTAGGGGCAATAGACGGATTGCTATTGAGGAGGTATTATTATGTTTAGTCAATCGTACCGTTGTCATGTAGCATCATTCACACTTCCAACAACATCTTTGTCCACACCAGTTTGGAGTAGCTAGGAGACTGTGAGGCGGTATCATTGGACATTAGAGCACTTCTAGATATCCATTTGGATTAGGTTGTCTTGCAAGTGGACGTTGAGAATACTTTTAACAGTGTCTCACGTACATCCATTTTTAGAGAGTTTAGAGAGGCTGGTGAACCTCTATTGAGACTCATTCCTTTTGTATGGTCTTTCTATGATATACATTCTTCTCTCTTTTATCAGCATGGCTTTTTCGAGGAAGGAGTGACCGTTCTATAGTCCGCCACTTACACTCGACAAGGAGATCCTTTGGGAGAATCCCTATTTCCATGGCTCATTATAGAGCTCTTTTGTCTACTTCTTTGCCAGTGCCAGGTTATGTGTTCCCCTTCAACCCACGATAGTCAATGCACAATCTCATACTCCCATCCTTCTTCTTCACAAACAACACAGGGGCTCCATAAGATGAAATGTTTGGTTGTATGAATCCCTTTCTCAACATCTCCTCCAATTGAGCTTTACATTCCTCCAACTCATTTGGAGCCAAACGATATGGAGCTTTGCAAGTTGAAGTGCTTCTGGTTATCATCTCGATCTTGTGATCTACATGCCTCTTAGGTGGCAATTTTGCAAGTAGATCATCTGGAAAGACATCCTTCAACTCCGTAATAATATCGCTCAATGAGTCCGAAATGTGAAGATTGTCCTTAGAACTAGCAACATCTCTTATAAGTCCCAACAAACATACATCACCTCTAGAAATGACAGTCTTAGCAATCACAAAGAGAGGTAAGCTTCTATTCTAAGATATGCTTCTATCTTCGTAAATCTTCCATCCACTACTTTTTACTACTTTCTTTCTCCAATCTACCTCCGGATTGTATTGCTCCATCCATGGCATTCCTAGAATGACATCATATCAAGCTAATCGGATTACTCTCCATTCAATCCCTTCCTAGTACCCGCATATGGCTAGTTGTACACTTCGTGCTAATGTCTCAATTGGTTCAGTTTGTCCATTTGGCAACTCCACTTCCTCACTCACATCCTTCATCAAAGTCAATCCTAATTTCATTACAACAAATCGTGATAGAAAATTTTCTGTTGCTCTAGGATCAATTAGGACTCTCACCTTGTGTCCTTCCATCATCCCATATGTGTTTGTTTCTTGCTTCCTCCATGAGCTTCCAATCGTTGTCTTCTTCCAACCCGGTCTTTTTTTCGTTTACTAGAACCAGTAAGGCAGCGGGCAAGTTTACTGGTGATCTTTGTTTCCCTGTAAGATCTCATCTTCATTGTCGTATTCCCCTCCTTCCATATTGTTGAAAGGCCTTCGCAACATAGGTCTTCCTCCGGATGGTCATGATGGATTTCTACAGAACTTGGCAATGTGATCTATCCTCCCACATATATAGCATTGACGATTGTCATGAACCCCCATACCTCCTCAATTAACTGTTCCATTATTTGCAGGAAGATTCGACGGGCCCTATAGATCACATTAGGCAGACCTTTGATTACTTAACTACCGAGCTTCATCTTGTAGACCTCAGAGTTTAAGATGTCAAAGTGTAGGGCTTGGTCTCCTTTGGGCATTCCTCCTCATCTCCAGCTTCCAGAGGGATGTATGACATCGACAAACGGCTTACGCATTCTTGGATTCTATGAGTGTCAATAGGATCCGAGGATTTTGTCTCACGCTACCTAGACGTTACACTTGCCAAGGATATTTTGCATGTAAATCACCTTCCTCTACTAGGGGATATGCAGGTGGTGTTTGATATACTCTTATCTAATATTGCTCGTCGATCCACCTATCTTCTTCGCACAAATTCTCCTTCACCTACATTCATATCACGTTTGATAGCCTTTGATAGGAGGATCATGGGTGTCTTTGTTGACATCATCGGACCATGGACCTTCGAGTATGTGACAAGAGATTTGGTACGGAAATATGCATCTTTTCCGATTTTGTGTGGAGGGATAGACTTCTTATCGATGGAGGAGACTGCACCTATCGTATTTTTGGCTAGTTGGGCACTCTAGACACCTTTGTTATTTTCTTGATTTGTGATTGCAGATAGAGCTGTCCTTGAGATATATGCAAGGGATGTGGATACTAGATCACTTCTCTTATAAGTATTATTGTGACATACGAGAGATGCTTTATCCCTGGAGGTACAACATGAGCTCTCATTTTTTTCCTCTTTGACCACCGATTGGACTAGAAAATTAAAGTCTATATTGATGGACCGGCATTTTCATGAAGCTCTACATTCACTCTTAGTGGATCCAACCATTCCTCATACTACTAGGGCCAGTCTACGCTTTTACTTTGACAAGGCTGTAGGCTCGTGAAACTTGGCTCGACCATATCAGGGCTTTCCGACTCGCACCAGCTACTTTCTCTACAGCGATGAGGTTTTGTCTTGACTTGGTTCCATCTACATCTTCATTACTCACATGTGAGTGTGATATCACTTTAGATACAGCAAGTGTTTATATGACTCGTTGCTCATTCGGAGGGCAGAGGATAGCTACCCATGATGCTATCAGGGATGTGATGTTTGCTATGGCGCAAGAGGATTGATACTTCACAGGGAAAGCGTTGGTATGCCTTGTAGTTGACCAAGGTTAGGACAGATCTGTACTTGGTTCTTGAGAACCAGGTTACTATGGTGGATGTGATGGTTACCGATCCTACTCATGACATAATTTCAGAGGGGGTGATCACCCATCCTCCAAGATGGGTGGCAAGTGGAACCTCCAAGGTCTCCAAGTATAGGGGTAAGCAGAGAGATCACCTCTTTGTTCCTCTAGCTTTGGAGTTATATGGAGCTATGGACACCAACTTTGACATGTTTGTGAGGGAGTGCGCAAGAGCCTATCATACTAGGCGGCAAGGGGTATCACTTTCTTTAGCTTACTGTATAGCTTATTTTAGGAAACGTGTTTCCGTTGCTCTACAGAATGCACCAGTTGGTGCAATCCATAGGAGAGCAATCACATTAGGTGATGCTTCTTAGGATACTCTTGTTGTTTGTAGACTGTTTGACCTAGATAGTTTGGATATCTTAGGTGATGTAATACATATTTCCCAGTGTGATGCTATTCGGGCCTAACCCCATGTTACTTGTTTGGTTCCATACTTGTACGATTTTATGGCGTCTTCCCATCCCTCTTGTTATTTTACTGTGTCTATAGTTTGTAGAGTTTGTTGACTAATCATGAAGCAAGATGACAAATTTATCTTCATGCAGAGATAAATTTGTCATCTTGGATAAAGGAGGAGTATATTTGTCTTTCTTCCTTATGCACATGTATTAACTGCAAAGCTTCTCTGCAAGCTTTGAACAACTCCTAGATGCTTCAAATATAGTGCAAACAATGTACTCTCCTCGACATTCAAATCACTCAAACCATTTTGCTAGTTTGATGTAGATTGTGTAGATTGGTTTCAATCGAGATCCACTTGCATGAAATCAATCATATTCCGGACAGAACTCTGCCCAAACATCAGGTCGGAATTGAAATCTTTGTAAAGCTTTCTACAAGTTTGGCTATAAAGTTGTGATGAACCAATGTCTATAACTTAAGGTCAATGAACAAGGGATTTGCTGATTTTCTATTCTATGTTTTCATAAGAATCTAAAGCAACAAGCCTATCCTATAGTAGGACTGGATGTGATGGGTTTGAACACTGAGCCCTTGTCTTGCTCTATTTCATCCTTGAATTTCATTGTGAAATGACATACTAATGCTCACTCTGAATTTACACCTCTTATAAAGTAGTCATTTTGAATCCATAACGACAAATCAGATTATTTGATAGCATCTTGGTTATACTCTTGTATCAATCATTAACATGTTAAAAAAAGCTTCACTCTTCAATGAATATATACAAACCAAAGTCAACATGAAAATTGGGTGTCAAAGCAATAGTCATGTGAATGTTTTGTTTCAACATAAATTGGACAAATATTTATTCATGTAATCATCACGAATGGAAGTGTTATTAAATGTTAAAATGACATGAGTTCATGATCAGTTTTAACAAACTTCTCATGTTAATTTGACGACTTTCCATCGCCTATGTTTCACAAGTGTGGAATACATTTATGAGTTCCGATGCAAAATGTAATAAACTTTTATGTGTCTTTTGACGTGAAGCTCAACAAACTTTAAAATATAATGTTTATTTGTCCCTCACATTGAGAATAAATATTTGTAAGAGCTTGCATATTTTAAGACATAATTTGTAATGATGTTTGAAAACAATAATTACATGGTATCCCAAAATAATATTAAAAAACCTAATTTTATATAATTTCTAATGTGTAATAGCCAAAAATAATTTTTGAAAATGATGTATATCGGTGTATAATAAACTAACATTAATTAAGGAGTAAAGTTTTTGATGTAGATTTAGGCGGAGAGATTGATCTGCCGTACATGGCAAGTATGTCAAGCAAACGGTGCACAATTCATTTAACGGTCATTCACTCCTCCTCATCCATTTCCTTTAAGCACCGCCAATTATCATGGTCCCTCAAGTTAGAATAAGTAGGTAAGTATTTTTGCACCATATATACCCTATTTATTATGATGCAAACCTGGTGTCTTCAAAGATTATATTTAAATGTCATGTCAATTTCAAATCATATCATAATTTTGATTTTGTTCGTTGTCATCTTCGCTTCGCGAGCATTCATTAAGTTTCGTTTTGATGGTAGTGCAATATAAGTCTAGTTGTTGAGCAACTTCCCGCATGATAAACCTGATTTATGGTTTGATATATTACATCAGTTTTGTCAACTTCTAGCATCTGATCCTATTCCTATCTCGACCGCCCACGTTTTTTGTGACTCTTGTACTTTAGCATTGTCTAAAGAGACCATTGATGTTTGAACCATTGCTATTGCTGGTGTAAATCTGCATTTAGTTTTGCATGCTTCTATTTTTTTATATTATGATGTTTTATATTCACAAAATGTGTATTTTTAACAAATAATTCGTATTTCATTCAATTTTTATTTATTTTTACTTGGAAAAGAATGAAAAAAGGTTCAAAAAGGAATGATTAGAAAAATTATCAAGATAAACATGACTTTAAAATATGCCAAAGTAAGCAAAATGAGTCACATAGAGTTATTTGTAGTTAGTATCTAGTCTCCACTTTATCACAAGGTTAATCACCATTGTAGCATATGCCTATTTATTCTACTCCTATTACATTATTAAATGGATTCGAACAATAATAGATGAAGTAGTAGACTTGATTTCAATTATCATGCCTATACAACTTGGATAGAATTAATTTCAAGATAGTGGATGCATGTTTAAGATCTCAAGTTTCTAATAGTTTTACAATTTAACATTTACCAAGAGAGGGTCGAATACCCTCTCATTCTCCTTTGCATTCAAGGAGGGCTTTCCTTAGGCTTTTTTTCTCAGCTTTGTATTCTATTAGATGGGTTTTCCATTGTACATATTTATCCCATGTGTTGACTTTGTGGTTTACTATCATAACAATCTTTTATTATATCGCTTAAGTTCAAGCTTGCTGCAATTTGACATTGACATGATATTGCAAAATACATATGTATGTAATACATAAAATATTGCAAGCAAAATGATTAGTAAAGTAATAGTCATTTTCATGTTAACACATTCAATTAATGTGAAGTTGTTACATAACAAGTGAAATGAAGTTATATTATTCTTGTAGATGTCAATTCTTGTGAATCTCACCAAAAACGCCAAGTTAACATGATGACTTTGAAACTCCACAAAACCAACTAATATAGCAAAAAGGATGGGAAGATCCCATCAAGTCGAACATGGATAAAACAAAAGGGGTAGGATGGGGATATGATCCAATAGCATCACAATGGAAAATATGTCCAAATGCATCTAATATATCCGAATTATCTAGGTCAAAAAGAGCATTCGAAGAGAGTATCACCTAATGTGATTGCTCTCCTATGGATTGCACTAACAAATATTTTATATAGAATAATACACTACCTAAAATACACTATATAATATGCTAAAAAAAAGTGATATCCCACTTTCTTTAGCATATTGATAAGTTCTCACAAACTCTCTCACGAATGGATCGAAGTTACCGTCCATAGCTCAATATAAATCCAAAGCTAGAGGAACAAAGAAACGACCTCTATGCATACCCATATTCTTGGGGATCTTGGTTGTTGTTTCTCATCCATAAGGATGGGTAATCATCCCTCTGAAATTGTGTCATGTGTATGATTTGTAACCACAACGCAATAATAATCTGGTCCTATAAAACCAAGTATAGATTTAATTTAATCCAAATCGAATGCAAGATATATCAATGCTCCCTCCATGTGAGGTATCCATCTTCTCGAGTCATAACAAACATCACACCCTAATGACATGGGTAGTTATACTATGCACTATGAATGAACAATGAATCATATGGACCCATGTTGCATCTAAGGTAGTATCACACTCACATGTGAGTCATGAAGATGCAGATGGGTGTATCAAGCCAAGACAAAATCCCATTGCTGAGAAAAGATAGCTGATGCAAGTCAGAAAGTCATGAAGCATGGTCGAGCATGCATCCTTGCCAGAGCAAGTGCGTAAACGAATGGTTGGATTCACTTAGAGAAATGCCAAATTTCATATCACACACTTGAAGATCCATGATCCAATGATGTCACTAAAGACTCCCATGATCCTCTGATCAAAAGATGTCAAGCGTGATAGAAATGCATATGAAGGAGGAACTGTGCAAAGTAAGTAGGTGGGTCAACATGAAATACTTGAGGAAAATATATCAAACGCCACATGTAGATCCCCCATTAGAAGAAGATCATTTACATGTAGTACATCCTTGGCAAGTGCAGTATCTAGATAGCGTGAGACAAAGTCCTTGGATCCTACTATCATTCCAAGAATGTGTAAGCTGTCTGTCAATGTCATACATCCCTATGGAAGCTGTAGATGAGGAGGAATGTCTAAAGTAGACCATGCCCTACACTTTGACACCTTGATTCTCAAACCTATAAGATTCAGTTTGAAAGTCAAGTAGTCAAAGGTTTGTCTAATGTGGTCTATTGGACCCACTATGTGTGTATCAACTGCTAAAGAGGAAACACACAACATCGCACGGCCAAAGCAGTAGACAAAAGAGTTTTTTAATCAACCATGGCAAATAGAGTCCTCTCAAAGGATCGCTCTGTCGAGTACTAATGGCAGACTGTAGAACAATTACTCCCTCATGTGAAAAGCCATGGTGATAGAAGAGAGAAGAATGTGAAATGTAGAAGGATTGTACAAAAGGAATGAGGCTTTACAAAGGGCCATCAGACTCTCTAAGCTCTCTAAAGATGAATGCATGTGAGACACTATTAAAAGTGATCTCAATATCCATCTACAAGACAACCCAATCCTTATGGATATCTATGAGTGCTCTAATGCCCAACAATACCGCCTTACAATCTCATGGTGTGGTGACTCCAAACTAGTATAGACAAAGGTGTTACTGGAAGTGGGAACAATACTAAAAGATCACACTACAATTAAGATGACGTAATAAGATCTCTCCAATAGTAATTGATCTTATGCTTATTGAGTCCTTCTCTATCACAAGAAGCCAACTAGCACATAATACATGGGTAATTGACATTGAAATCTCTCCTCTTGAAATTGATGCAACCAATTGCAACAACTCAGTGAAACCACTAGAAGTATCATTTGCTTGAAAGTAATCTCTAAGATGCTCATATACCATCCATAACAAGTCACTAGAGGATATGTGTGGGGTTGTGCATAGAAAATAGGCAAAAAAAAATCAAAACATAATGGCTCCTTTAGCTCATACTCCAAGACCTCTAATGGTATCCCTCGTCCATGGGTGGATGTAACATGCGCAAAGAGAACATAATCTACTCAATGAGACTAGCTATAGATAAAGGATGAAGGGCGCATGCGGCTCTATTATACTCTCTAGTCTGTATGAAGATCCTACACTGTCATAATTGAGATGAATTTGAAGTATCATGTGGTTGAATCTAACTTCTAACATGTGTGGCCTGTATGGATCTCTCCTATAATGAAGCTCAATCCTTTGTTGTGACACTAAGAAAGTGAGGGCAAATCACTTGAATAACTCAAGAACTTTGAAATTGAGAGATAATCTCAATGATTTTTCTTTCTCCATGTATAGTCCCCCAAAAGGTACAATGTACATAAGGTCCCACATCCATCATCTATTCAAATTCTCATGGATCAATGATGTGACAGACATCATTATGAGTATACAAATGGATGATATATAACTCCAACTAACATACTAATTAACACATTAGAAACACAACCTAATGAGCATATGGATTATTGACGTGACATCTTTAAATAATTCATTAATAATAAACTCAAGACTATCTATCTCGACCTAGCATTGTTGTGTTGTGATGCGGCTACTATGAGAAGATGATAACATGTGTCATATTTAGAGCTGTTGTCATGACGGTGATACTTTAGGTTAGGATAACCAATGGCGCACTGTAAGGTTGTTAAGAGTCCACCGTTGGATCAACTTTGTAGGGTCAGGATGTTGAAAATGCTCCAAGAGATATTATCTTGGACCTTATCAGATATAAAGCGCAGTCATGATGGAAAGGGTATGGGAGAGAGCTAGACACATCACTTTGCTGACTAAGGAGCTTATGTGATCAAAGTGGAGCCGACGTAGGACATGGATAGAGGACAACATGATCCTCTAGATGTACTGATGCCCAATCCATTTGTAATCAACATCCGGTGTCTTCATCGTAATCACTTTCGGACGTGGTTAGTGTATCATTTTGGAGATAATTTTTTGCAACAAGTGATAAACTCTCCAGACCCGATTATTCTTCCAGTTGTTTCCTACGGCGCGATTTGGGACGTAATTGTATATGTTTTGATTTAGTTTGTGCGCTATGGATCTGAACTTACCAGTAGTGGCTTTCAACACATGGGTTCCAATCCGTCAGTATCAAAAATAAGCCATAGTGAGTTGATTGTTAGGAACTTTGGAGAGGAGTATTATTCTCAAGTTATAAATTCCCCCGTTACGTTTGTAGTTCCGTTCATACTTAGCCGGTTTCGATTTATCATTTTGACTCTTTATTAGTGGCAACTCGTATTGTGTATAGGATGGCTAAGTAGTGTGTTTAGGAGAGTTGTAAAGCTTTAAGTTAAAATGGAGCTAATTTGGCCACACTATAGGTCAAAATAACACTCTTCATTCTCATTGGTCTTGGAGTTTGGACCAATGAGGGCACTTGGGCAACTTCTTTGAGGTTTTGAGGAGTTTTGGAGACCTTTTAGGGAGACATTTGAAGATATGAAGAAAGGGTTGGAGAGCTGACAAGACGAGCTACGATGTGGACTCAAGAATGGATGGATTTGAAGGATTTGTCACTCTAAATTGGTGATTTAAAGATAGTGAGAAATTTAGACCTTTGAGTGTATTTGGGGTGATTCTGAGAATCTTACAAGGGTTTTGGAAGATCTGAGCTGATTGTGATATAGTTTACGACTTGGGCTTGCGTTGGGATTAAAATTTGGACTCAATTGGATGAGTTTTGAGTATAGAGTGATAGCTTGAAGTTTGTGTATATAGTCAGAGTTGCAGGATTGCACTGACTTTCACGAAGTTAGTACAGAGATCATATCTTTTGACATCAGAAAGTTTTGTCAATAAAACTTTGCACAGTTTAAGTTCTGATGATGAGTGATCTTCTTATAAAATCTAGATGCAATTGAAGTCAAGGATTGGGATGTGTGATGGGTTTTGTATACAGGGGTATGCATATTGCCTTGTGATACAGTGTGCAAATCAACAATTGTTCTGAGAGATCTAGAGGAGAAAAACATCTGAAACTTTTTTGAGAGATTGAAAGGGTTGTGAGAAATTTTCTGTAAAGTTTAAGCGAGAGTTATTGCTCGAATCATCGGCTATCATAATCTTCTTCCATTAAAATTTTACCGGTTTATAATGAATCCGAATATGGAGTGTTGAGGAGAAGAAGAAGAAATTGTCAACTCACACGAGGTTCTAAAGGGTTCTTCTACAACCAGGCGTTGGGATGTTCTCAGAGCAAAGAAATGTCCATGCGACAACGTAAACTCTTCTTTAGTTTTCATTAACTAGAGATGATTAAAAACCTCTGTCCTTTTAAGATTCAACATACTTATTGTGTTCACATTCAAGCCCTTGAACAATCAAAGGTGCAATGATTAAATTGTTATCTAGTTCCCAAGTTGATTCATATGCTGGATATTCTTTCTATTGAACCAAATATTTGATTTTTGGGTATTTGTGAGCCTGAATCCGCTTTTTGAGTATCTTCTTAACCTCACATTCTTCATTATCTATTATCATAGTAGATAAAGGAGGAGATGCTGATGGATTTATTAACTACTTTGGTTGTGGTACATGTTTTCACAATCGTGACACATGAAATACAAGATGTATTTTTATATGCAACAAGAGCTCCAACTTGTGAGACATATCATCAAATTGTTTCAACACGACAAAAAGATGAATGAATCGAGAATTAAATTGTGGTATTCCTATCAGTGACAAATTAATCGTGGATAACCAAACTTGATCTCATATTGGAAAAATCAACTCTCTACAATGAGCATCTACATATTGCTTCTGTCAATTTTGAGCAATTATCAACTTCTCCTTTACTTGATTTAATCCTTTGTGTATATGCTCCATAAAATTGTTGATCGTCGCAACTTTAGTTAAAAATTCCTATCCTTTTGGAATTCTTACCAAATTAGAAGCTGTCAAAAGATGAACACCATATATGAGATAAAATGAAGATACTTTTATGGATGTATTAACAGAATTATTATATGCAAATTCCACAAGAGGCAAAATAGTTTCCCACACTTGTTGTTCCTTTGAGATGAATGTTTGTAGCATATCCTCTATTATCCTATTGGCTCTCTTTGTTTGACCATCGATTTGAGGATGATAGGTTATAGACATTGTTAGCTTTGTTTTGAATTAACCAAACAAAGTTTTCTAAAATAAGCTAATAAAATGAGTTATTCTATTGATGATTAAGACTTTGCGTAATCTATGATTAACAAAAACTGCATCTAGATACAAATGAGCAAGTTGTGATAGAGTCATTGTCTTTGTGGTAAATTGGATGTGGATCATCTTACTTAATTTATTCATAAAGACCACGACTGAATCATGTCTTAAAAAGGTTTTTGATAATTCATATAGTAGATCCATGATAACATGTTTCCATCATTGTTCGTGGGAAGAGGTTGTAATACACTTTCCGGTTTTTTATTATCCGCCTTATGTTGTTGACATGCTACACAACTTCAAACATATGCCTCCACATCTTCCCGTATCCTTGGATAATAATACACTTGTTGTATGTTCTTCAAAGTCTTTTCAACTCCCACGTGCCATGTAATGGTTGTATCATGGCCTTCTAACAACACCATCGTACGTAAATCTAGATCTTGTGAAATCCATATATGGTGCTCTTGAAATGCTAGACCTTGAACTTTCTTTGCCCTCTCCACTTGAAATGCTTTCATGATTTCTTCATCCTCCTATGTTGCAACCATCATTTGAGTCCATCAATCGGCTTGGATTTTCACCTCTGTGATGTTGTTGATGCATGATTCTCGCATTAGAACATCTACAAGTTGCTTCTTACTTTCCACATACATTATCATCATGTTGAACCGTTCATGTCATTTTGTCTATTGAATTTGTAGTTTGGAGAGAACCTTTCAAGTCTCCAAATATGCCAATGTTTGTGGTTGGTTTCCACAACAAACTGTTTGTGTCCGAAGTAATGTTTTCAATGTTTGATGGCAAGAAATGTTTGTTGTTTCAATGTTTTATGGCTAACTCTTTCATTCAGTTGTGTGATAGTTTTGTTCGGCTGCAATCAATTTTTCAAAGAATAAAGCTACCGGATGTCAACCATCCCCCCATTCATTTTGAAGAATTCCACCCATTGTTGTTTCTAATGCATTAGTAGCCAACTTGATTGGTCTATCAAGATCATATCACTTGAGACTATATGCATGCAAGAGAGCATCGTTCAATACTTTAAAGGTTAATACTTGTTAGATTCCCAATATTCATTTTGACCTTTTTTTAGCATAGATGTTAAGATTTGAACAAGACAAGCAAAAGTTTTAACAAATCCGTGATAAAATCCGATAAGAACTAAAAACCTCTTCCATTCAGTTTGATCCTATAATGCTATTCATTTTAGTTTTTATCTTCTCATCCATCACTTGGATTCCCTCTGTTGTGATTTGATGATCTAAGTAATCTACTTTTGACTTGTCAAATTCACATTTTGAAGCTTTGACATATAACTTATTTTCTCGTTAAATCTAAAGTATCTTTCATAAATATTGCCTATGATCTTTTAAGATTTTACTATACACCAAAATATCATCCAAAAAGACAATAAAAAATTTGTCTAAATGAGGATAAAAAATATCATTCATCAATCCCATGAATGTTACAAGTGTGTTAGTAAGACCAAAGGCGTCCTTAGATACCTAGTACAAAAGTTATTTTATGAACATCTTCATTAGCAATTCAAATCTGGTTGTATTAGCTCCTCAAATCCAATTCGGTGAAGAACTTTGCCCCTTGAATTTGATCAAATAAATCATCCATTTGAGGCAATAGATATTTATTTTTCACCGTTTGTTGATTCAATATAAGTTTACCAATTAACAATCTCATACTCCCATCCTTCTTCTTCACAAAGAATACATGTGCCATATAAGATGAAATGATTGGTTGTATGAATCCTTACTCAACATCTCCTCCATTTGAGTTTTACATTCCTCCAATTTGTTTGGAGTCAAACGATATGGAGCTTTGCAATCACCTCAATCCTATGATCTACAACCTCTTAGATTGCAATACTGCACGTAGATGATCTGGCAATACATCTTTATACTCCGTAATAATATTACTTAACGATTCTAGAATGTAAAAATTATCTTTAGATCAACAACACATCTTATAATTCTCAAGAAATATATGTCATCTCTAGAAATGACAGTTTTAACAATCACAAGGAAAGATAATCTTCTATTTTGAGATTTGATTCTATTTTTATAAATCTTCCATTCACTATTTTTTTTATCATTTTTCTTCTCCAATCTACCTCTAGATTGTATTGCATGCTCCATCCATGACAATCCTAGGATGACATCATATCGAACTAATCTGATTAAAAGATATTTCCAATGGTATTAGGAGCATTTTGCCGTAATTTCAAATCCTGATTCGGGATATAGTGGTTAAGTCCAAATACTTTCCATTCAATCTCTTTTTTGCACACATATATGAATAGTTGTAAACTTTGTGCTATTGTCTTTATTGGCTAAATATGCTTGTTTGGCATCTCACTTTCTCACTTGCATCCTTCATCAAAATCAATCCTAATTTCATTGCAACAGATGTGAGAAAAATTTTTTATGTTGCTCAAGGATCGATTAAAATTCTCCCTTATGTACTTCCATCATCACATATGTGAAAATTAATCTTGCTTGTTTCCTCCTCCTTCCATGAACTTCTAATTGTTGTCTTCTCCCAACCTCATCTTTTCTTCATTTAGTGAAATCATTGAGGTCACGAGTCAAGTTTACTTGTGATCTTTGTTTTTCTACAAGGTCTCTTCTCCGTTTTTGTATTCTCTTCCTTCCACATTGTTGAAAGGACGTCACAAGATGGATCTTTCTCCTTGTGGTTCCGTTCGAATTTTATAGAACTTGGTAATGTGACCTATCCTCCCACATGCATAATAATAGCGATTGTCATGAACTGTATAACACTAGAGAAGTGAAGAAAGACCACTCGTATAGCTCAAGAATTTTGAAGTTGAGAGATAACCTCTATGGTTTCTTTTTTTTCATTTATAGTACTCAAAAAGGTACAATATAAATAAGATTCCATAACCACCATCCATCCAATTCCTCGTGGATCGATGATATGGCAGTGATCACTATGAGCACACGGATTGTTGACATATAATTTCAACTAACACATTAAAAATACAACCTAAAAAACATATGGATTGTTGATGTGGCATATTTAAATAGTCCATTAATAGTCAACTCAAGACTATTTATCTCCATCTTTTGTAACCTCTACTTTAGTTTTCACTAACTAAAGATTGTTACAAACCTCCCTTCTTTTAAGATGCAACATCCTCGTTATGGCTACGTTCAAACTCTTGAACGATCAAAGATGCATTGGCTAAATTCTTAGCTGGTTTCCAAGTTGACTCATATAATGAATATCCTTTCCATTGAACCAAATACTCCATTTTTGGATATTTGTGACCACGAATCCGTTTTTTTCAGTATCTTGTCAACCTAAAATTCTTCATGATATGCTACCATAGTAGATAAAGGAGTAGATGCTGATGAATTTGTAAACTATTTGGGTGATGGTATATTTTTTTGCAATCGTGACACATGAAATACATGACGTATTTTCATATGCAACGGGAGCTCCAACTTATAAGGTATCTCGCCAATGTATTTCAACATCACAAAAGGACCAATGAATCGAGGGTTAACTTTTGATGTTCCTACAAGTGACAAATTGGTTGTGGATAATCAAACTTGATCTTCTACCTCAAAAATCAACTCCCTATAATGAGCATATGCATATTACTTTTGTCGATTTTGAGCAATTACCAACTTTTTCTTTGCTTGATATAGTCCTTTGTGTATGTGCTCCACAAAATCATTGATCAACGCAACTTTGGTTGAAAACTCCTGCCCTTTAGGAATTCTCATCAAACTAGAAGGTGTCAAAGGGTGAGCATCATACATGAGATAAAATGAAGACATTTTTATGGATGCATTAACATAATTGTTATAAATGAATTCCACAAGAGGCAAAAGAGTATCCCACTCTTGTTTCTGAGGTGAATGTTCGTAGCATATCACCTATTGTTTTATTAGCTCTCTTTGTTTGACCATCAATTTGAGAGTGATTGGTGGTAGACATTGCTAGTTTTTTTTTAATAAATCAAACAAGATTTTCCAAAACAAACTAGTATAATGAGTTTCTCTATCGGTGTTTAAGACTTTGCTTAATCCGTGATTCACAAAAACTGCATCTAGATATATATGAGCAAGTTGTGGCGTTATCATTGTCTTTGTGAAAGGTCGGATGTGTATCATCTTACTCAATTTATCCACAAAGATCACGATTGAATCATGTCCTATAGAGATTTTTGGTAACTCACAAACTAGATCCATAGTAACATGTTCCCATTGTTGTTCGGGAATGGGAAGGGGTTGTAATAAAACTGCCAATTTTTTATTGTCCGCCTTGTTTTGTTGACATGCTACATAGCTTTGAACATATGCCTCCACATCTTCCGCATTCTTGGCCGATAGTACACTTGTTGTATGCTCTCCAAAGTCTTTTTAGCTCTCATATGTCTAGCCATGAATGTATCGTGACCTTCTAACAACACCATTAAACGTAAATATGGATCTTGTGGATCCATAAACGCTGCTCCTGAAATGCTAGACCTCGAACCTTCTTTGCCCTCTTTGCTTGAAGTGATTTCATTATCTCCTAATTCTCCTTTGTTGCAGTCATCATTTGAGTCCACCAATCAACTTGGATTTTTACCTTTGTGATATTCTTCATGCACAGCATTCATGTGATGGCATGTGCAAGTTGCTTCTTTCCCTCCACATATATTATCTTCATGTTGAACTGTTGATGCCATTCCACCCATTGAATTTATCGTTTGGAGAAATCCTTTTGATCCAAATACACAAATGATTTGTGGTTGGTTTCTAGGAGAAACTCCTTGTCTTTCAAGTAAGGCTTCTAATGTTTACTGCCCACAACAATGGCTAACTCCTCTTGTTCAGTTGTGTGATAGTTTTACTCGGATGTCATCAACTTTTGGGAAAAGAAAACAACCGGATGCCAACCATCCTCCCATTCATATTAAAGAATTCCATCCTCTGTTATACATGATACTTTATTAACCAACTTGATTGGTCGATTAGGATCATACCACTTGAGAATAGGTGCATGCAAGGAAGCATCTTTCAATACTTGAAAGTCTTACTCTTGTGTGATTTCCCATCTCCATTTTAACCTTTTCCTAACATAGATGTTAAGGCTTGAGCAAGGCGGGCAAAAGTTTTAACAAATCTACGATAAAATCCGGTAAGACCTAAAAACTGAGTTTGATCCTATGGTGTTGTTCATTTATGTATGGCTTCTATCTTCTCACTCATTATTTGGATTCCCTCCGATGTAACTCATTTCTCTAAATAATCTACTTCTAACTTGTCAAATTCACATTTTGAGGCTTTGGCATATGACTCATTCTCTCGCAAAACGTAAAATACCTCTTGTAAATGCCTCCTATGATCTTCTAAGATTTTACTATACACTAGAATATCATCCAAAAAGACAATAATAAATTTGTCTAACTAAAGACAAAAAATATCGTTCATCAATCCCATGAATGTGACAGGTGCGTTAGTGAGACCAAAAGGCATCACTAGATACTCAAAATGACAATACCTAGTGTGAAGAGGTGCCTTGTGAACATCTTCATCACCAATTCGAATTTGGTTATAACCGTTCCTCCAATCTAATCTAATGAAGTACTTCGCCCCTTGAAGTTGGTCAAACAAATCATCCATTCGAGGTAATGGATAATTGTTTTTCACCATTTGTTGATTCAACCCATGGTAATCAATGCACAATCTCATACTCCCATGCATCTTCTTCACAAACAACATATATGCTCCATAAGGTGAAATGTTTGGTTGTATGAACCCCTTTCTCAACATCTCCTCCACTTGAGCTTTACATTCTTCCAACGTGTTTGGAGTCAAATGATATAAAGCTTTGCAAGTTAGTATGCTACCAAGTATCACTTTGATCTTGTGATCTACATGCCTTTTAGGTGGCAATCATGTAGTTAGCTCATTTGAAAATGTTAATATCCCAAGCTCATCGAGTTGATATAGGTCGATCTTTGCCTGATGACTACAGGCCGTAGATCTAGGATTGTTACGTACTGATGGTACAGATCTGTTTTGGGCTAACCCAAGATTAGGGTTTCCCTGTTCTCACCCTATATATACAGGGGAAGGCGAAGCCTTCCCATCTCATTCTGTACACACTCTCTCTCTTGTCCCTTTGGTGTGCTCTCCTCTTCTTGGAGTGATTCTGAAGAGTCGTTTTCTCAACATGGTATCGAGGCTTGGTGGGAGCATTAGTTTTGTAGATTAGACATAGTAGAGTCTTTGGAGATCGGTGAGGAGTGTCCATTGCAGGCGAGTAGATTGATGGGGAACCATTTCGTGTTTTCTCAGAATCTTCAATCGTGTTTTTGGAGGTCAAGATGATCTTTTTCGACCGATTTCTGATCGCCCAACTGCCTATGGAAGTTGTCTTGCTTTGAGAATGGTCGAATTTAGTAGGCGTGAAGTTTTCGTGCGATTTGGAGCTGTTGGTGGTAGTTATCGCCTTTTCCAAAACCTTTGAGGAGCTGTTTGGAGGCCGTTTGGCGTTTTTGGAGATTTGAGTGTTTCCACGAAGCCAAGGCTTCGCCCAGCCCCTTGAGGTAGAACTTTGCTCGCCTCTGTCAAAGCTCCTACCACGAAAAATTTCGGCTCAAACCGAGCTTTCTTCGTCATTTTTCGCTTAAATCTTGCAGGCTTGAGAATCGCGAACACATTTCCCCCTTCATCTGCTGAGGTCAAGATAAGCGCATTTTGCCAGTTTCTGGAGCTTTGCATGTTTCTTGATCGAGGTGCAGAGGTTTTTTTTTTTCCGCCCTAGTCGCGGAGGTGTTTTTTTTTTTTTTCGTGCAGGTACTTGCCGTGTTGGGGTCGTGATTTCCGCTCGTGACCACAACCATGGCAAAATCCGTGAGCATGATCCTTTGGAGAGAGCTTCGACAAGAACAATTTCCAAACGTGGAAATTTCGAATGAAGACCTTCCTTCAAGGCCAAGGGCTATGGGAGCTTGTGACCGGGGAGGAGAAAGCACCAATAGTGGTTGCTGGTGATCTTCGAAGTGAGCAGACATTGCGTGAGTGGGGAAAGCCGTCGTATCAAGCTATCCACTATATTGCGCTCACGATTTCAGGATCGATGATTGGTCACATTCAAGGCGTGACACACCCAAGGAAGCTTGGGACGCGTTGTCCTGAATGTTCCATTCGGGAACGAAGCTCGAAAGCTGCATTTCTTTGCCGCAAAGAAATCAATATCAAGAAAGGCTCGATGTGTGCTAGTGACTACGTCAATCACATCAAGCAACCGGCAGAATCAGTTAGCATCTGTCAATGTTCAACTTGATCATTTGTGATTATCGGTGCGACATTGCGGGGGCCGCTACCGAGTACAAGCGGTTCATTACGCCCATTTCGACAAGAGAACCTCTTCCGAAGTTCGACGAACCTGGTCCCTAATGATGTTGGGAGAAGAAGTGCGAGTGCAGGCACTTCGGTGCTTCGTCCAACCCGCAAGAAGGTGTCTTTTTTGCAGGTTCAGGAGGTCGAGGTAGAGGTCGTGGCGGAGGAGCCGGATATGGTGGTGGTAGAGGTCGTATGCGAGAACAAGGCCCTCAACCAGGTTAGGTGCGCCACCGGTTCTAGGAAGAAAGCGGTGTTAACACCGCAACTACTTTCACAAGAATGGCCACTATGCCAAAGATTGTTACAAGCGTCCAAAACGATCTGGCGCTTCGGGCCAACATGGCCATGTAGGCCAAGAAGAGCGATTTCTTCGTTGTGACACACAGGAGTTATCTTTGCCTTGCTTTTGTCTGATTGGGTGATCGGTGCGGAGCTACCCGGCCACATGACGCCGCATCAAGAATGGTTTTGCGTCGCCGACTTTGTGGAGACTCCTCGGTTCATGGTATTTGCCGAGATGATACCAAGCACGAGATTAAGCATAAGGGTAAAATTCCGCTTGATATTCCGGGATCTAATTTTTCTGGAATTGGAAAGCGTTTTACATGTTCCTACTACATTTCGAAATCGTTATCAATGGGCCGGATGGTAGAACAAAATTTCCAAGTGCGTTTCAACAAAGATGGATGCTTTGTTGAAGACTCCACAGTCTCTTGTCGTAGCTCGAGGTAGCGGGAGTGGTAGGCTGTTCAAGCTAGATGCTTCTGGTTAATGTCGATGCTTGACCAACTCACTGTCATTACGAAAAGTGGCTTTGTAGTATCGACATAGATATTTGGCACAAGCGAATTGGGCACATGAACTTTCGAGGCGAAGACTCTTCCGAGTTCAGATCTAGTCACGAGTTTGCCCAACTTCACTTCGCCTTTCGACCCGCAAAGGTGTCCAAACTTGTCGGTTCGGCAAGCAAGCTAGACAACCCTTTAACGGATCGGGAGGGGAAGCGTAAAAGCTTCTCGATTTGGTGCACACGAGATGTATGGACTTCTTCTCAACCAAGTTTATCTGGTTTTGAGTACTTCGTGTCCTTCATTGATGATTTCTCTCGCTACACACGGGTTTAGTTCCTTAAGAGCAAGAGCTCTTGGATGTGTTGTCGGCTTTCCGGACTTTCCACACCTTGGTGGAGAAACGGTGCGGACAATCTATCCTTTGTCTACGTTCGATGGAGGAGGCGAGTTTCTATACGGAGAATTCACGCTACCTACGTAAGCATGGCATACTGGCCGAAGACTTGCGGTTATACTCCACAATGAATGGCGTTATGGAGAGGAAGAATCGTCACATAGCGAAAGGCCGCTTTCGTGCTATGTTGAACGAGAAGAACCCGCCTAGACCATTGCCAGGCGGGAAGGCATTTCCGTTGCGGTGTACTTGATGAATCGAACTCCGACCGCGGCTAGTTCACAACAAGACCCCGATGGAGGTATTCACGGGCCACAAGCCCGATTACTCATTTCTGAAAGTTTTCGGTTGCATACATTATGTACACATTCCCGATGAGAAGCGTAAGAAGCTTGATCCGAAAGCTGAGAAGTGTATTTTCCTTGGATATTCCTTAGATTCGAAAGGATATAGATGCTATAATCCTTCGTCTAGGAAATTCTATATCAATAGAGATGTTGTATTTGAAGAGTTGCAATCTTGTTATGCACTGCGATTGTTCGGTCATACCCACTTTTCTCTTTGAAACTACGCCAAGTAGTCCGTCCTTGCTCTACTTCACGAGTGGAGTTTCGGAGTCACACGGTCTAGAGTCGAGTCTATTCACACTGGAGCCGCTACGGATGAAGTTCACCGAGCACCATCCGCATCGACTCCTAGTCTTGAGGATCATCTTATTTTGCAACATATGATGTCCTCACCACGGATTACCGATATTCATCCGTTAGATGAAGCGTCCCGAACGACTTATTCTTTGGAACCTCAGATCCAAAGCAAGGGGAGACAAACAAGACATCGATCTTGCCCTCTTAAAATCGAGAGAGTTCGGCATCTGTTCAGCGATTTATGCATGAAAGTTTCCTTGCTGATCATCATGCATACATGACTCACGTTCTTGCTGAGCCAGAACCGAGTACGCTTGAGGAGGCGATGCACAAAAATGAGTGGATTGAAGCCATGGAGACAGAACTTGCTGCACTTCGTCACCAACAAACATGGGAATTGGTGGACTTACCTCAAGGTAAGAAAGCGATTGGTTGCGAGATGGGTCTTCAAGGTCAAAAGCGCAACTCGGATGGCATCGTATCTCGATACAAGGCCGATTGGTAGCCAAGGGCTACGCACAACAAACATGGAGTGGACTACGAAGAGGCGTTTAGTCCGATTGCCAAGATGACAACCATTAAATGCGGTGGTTGCTATTATTGTCAACAAGGGATGGCGACTGCATCAAATGGACTTCAAGAACGCCTTTCTCAATGGAGATCTCGGCGAGGAAGTCTAACAACCACCTGGTTACGAAGATCCGAAGTTTCTTTCCCGAGTTTGTAAGTTAAGGAAATCCCTCTATGGGTTGAAACAGGCTCCGAGAGCATGGTATGAGAAGATCAATTCCTTTTTCATGTCTCTTGGATTTGTAGTGCGTCATTCCGACTCATCGCTATCTTCGCATGAGATCAGGAGTTCATGTAGTGATGATTTCCATCTCGTAGATGATCTTATTATCCTTTGGGAACCATGAGGAGATGATTTCCCGCATCAAAGAGTATCTTATGTTCGAATTTGAGATACAAGACTTAGGATATCTTAAATTCTTTCTTGGTGTGGAGTTTATCACATAGGGAAAGGATATGTGGCTAATACAACGCCAATATGCTTTAGATAAGCTTAAGGAGTTCAAGATGTCGATTGTAAACCAATAGACACTCCTCTACAACAAGGTCTAAAGCTAGAGTTAGAGCGATGGAGAGTTACTTTGCGGATCCCCCGCATGCTGAGGACGGATGGTTGGGAGTTTGATTTATCGACTATCACTAGACCGGATTTGAGCTATCTTTGTTGGTCTAGTCGGTCAATTCTTGCATGCTCCACAGTGGTACCGCATATGATGACGGTTAAGCGGATTCTCGCTATGTGAAGTCCACACTTCATTTTGGACTTCGATCTGATTTGGAGGTGATTTGAACTCGCATGGCTACACCGAGGCCGATTAGGCGAAGACATTTTCGGCGGGGGAGATCACGTGCGGATATGCGTTTGGACTTGGGAGTGCGGGTGTGAGTGGGCTTCTAAGAAGCAACCAACCGTGGCACTATCTTCCACCAGGCAGTAGTATCGTGGTGCTATGAATGCCACGTGTGAAGCGGTTTGGCTTCGTCCTTTGCTTTTCGATATTGGAGTAGATTATCCTAGTCCTCTGAGTTATCCTAGGCGATAACATTAGAAAGCATGATGTTAGCCAACAATCTGTTTTTTCATGCTAGGACAAAACACATTGAGGTGCCTTATCACTTTGTTAGGGAGAAGGTCCTTTCGGGTGTAGTAGATCTTAGATATATACATATGAGGAGATCGGGTTGCGTATATCTTCACCAAAGCTTTACCTAGAGAGTCGTTTGCTACATTTCGACATTGTCTAGGAGTTCAGGATGTACAGTTGAGCTTGAAGGGGAGTGTTAATATCCCAAGCTCATCGAGTTGATATAGGTCGATCTTTTTCGATGACTACAGGCCGTAGATCTAGGGTTGTTACGTACTGATGGTACAGATCTGTTTTGGGCTAACCCAAGATTAGGGTTTCCCTGTTCTCACCCTATATATACAGGGGAAGGCTTCGCCTTCCCCATCTCATTCCTATACACTCTCTCTCTTGTCCCTTTGGTGTGCTCTCCTCTTCTTGGAGTGATTCCTGAAGAGTCGTTTTCTCAACAGGAAATACATTCTTATACTCCTCAATAATATCGTTCAATGAGTTCGGAATGTAAAGATTGTTTGTAGAACCAACAACATCTCTTATAAGTCCCAATAAACATACATCATCTCTAGAAATGTCAGTTTTACCAATAAAAAAAAAAGTAAACTTTTATTTTGAGATCTGATTCTATCTCCATAAATCTTCCATCCACTACTTTTTACCATTTTCCTTCTCCAATCTACATCCGGATTGTATTGCTCCATCAATGACATTCCTAAGATAACATCTTATGGAGCTAATTGGTTTACTCTCCATTCAATATCTTCCTTGTACCCGCATATGGCTAGTTGTACACTCCATGTTAATCTCTGTATTGGTTCAGTTTGCCCATTTGGCAACTCCACTTCCTCACTTGCATCATTCATCAAAGTCAATCCTAATTTCATTGCAACATATCATGACATAAAATTTTCTGTTGCTCTAAGATCAATTAGGAATCTCATCTTGTGTTCTTTCATCATCCTATCTATAACAATCAATCATGCTTGTTTCTTGCTCCTCCCATGAGCTATCAATCGTTGTCTTCTCCAAACCTCATCTTTTCTTCATTTAGAGGAACCTGTAATAGCACGGGTATGCATTACTAAGTCCGAATTTGTATAGATTGATTCGTTCCCAAGGGAATGAGGGATCAAACCGCACTAGCACAGGAGAGAAACATGCATTTAGACATCTTTCCAACTCTAGACTGCAGGGTCCGAAGAGTTTTTCACAATGAAGGCAATCGATTCAACTCAATTCCTTCACAATCCCATCACAATCCCATCACAACACCAATTCCACAGACAATAGCAAGTTGATTTCAATAATTGCTTTACTTCGGGATGGGAATCTCTCTCATTACAAGTTTGCGTCTCGGTGAAACACCATACATAGTACTTTTGATGGCTACAAATAGGCTCAACTCGTGGACGAATATCCGGGTAACTTCACGGATACACGAAACAGTCAACACAATGCCCGCCTACATACACCAACTCCTCGAGTGCTCGTTCTAACCTAACTACAATTTGCAGCCCAACAGATTGGACACTTGCAAAGATGAATAGATCCCACCACTTTATTTCCTACGACTATTTATAATGAATGTTCTAACTGCTACTCCTAACTAATCCTACACGGATCGCTCTCTCTTAAGTCTGCTACTCTAATCTAAGCCGCTCGATCGCACCTCCGCTGCTTGTGTGAATGCATCAATTCATAACTGCATTTTCTATACATCGGTTGCGATCTCCTATCGATGAAGAGCCATCGACAGGAGAACCCTGAAATCATGACCCAAAGCTTTATACATCTCCTTCTTCTTGTCCTTTGAGTCGCCGAGATTCTCCATTGCTGCCACCAACTACTCCAACCGTTGTGCCTCAACTTGATCACACCGTGTGAACAGATGTTGCGCACATCTGTTAGCGAGGTTCTCTAACTTCGCAGGTGCCTCCACATCCTCCTGAATCAGTCTTCGCTTCAGGTCTTGCACTGTCTACGAAGATGAGCATTCTCTTTCTCCAAAAAATGAATCTCCGCACCCCGAATATGACAGGTCTTTTTGTAGGCCTTCTTCGCGTCCTGGACCTTCTGCTCCAGTTCAGTCTTCTCCTTGGACAACTTGTCCACATTCTCTGTCAACTCTCGAACTGTAATAGATTGGTCTTCCTTCCCCAAAGCCAGCGGGTTCATCATCTGAATCAAATCCATATACCCGTCAGCTTGAGGGTCCCATCCCGGCATATACATAGGCCCCATCTCGTTCAGCTCTAACAACATCGGGACCACCACAGCTTTCAGCTTCTGTGACACTCCGATCTCCTTCGACGCTTTCGATCCCGGCTTCACTGCCATCATCTTGGGTCGAGATGTCTTGGACGGCACTACTTCCTCTACCTTCTTCTTCCCTACATCCTTCCGAATTGTCAAAGTGGATGGAGGACTATCCTCCACTACTCTCTTCCTCTTCCTAGAAGTACCAATCACTTCAAGGTCCGAATCCAAATCAGGCTTACTCTGCACAGCCGGCCTGACTTCTCTCCAATCCTCTTTGCCTCAGGAGGTGCACTCGTTCCTAGACTCCTCGTCGACCCACTGCTGGCATTGTCGATGTATACTTCCAAGTCTGAAAGTCCGCTCTCCAATCGGTATAGCTGTCTCTCCCTAGGAGTCAACCACTCCAGCTTTGCATACAGATGCACCAAGAAAGACGAGAGATAGACTACACTCTTATCGTCTTCTCTTAGCTTAGTCGCCATTGCTTGTGCATTCTTTGCGAAGATCTCTTCCTAGTTCACCTAAATAGTTCCGCCGATGAAACCTTCTACAATTCTCACCTTATGCATGCTGACATACGTTGTTCTCTACGGTGAGAAAAGCTAGTTCAAGGTGAGAGTCACCTTCCTCATGAAGACATCCTTAATCAAATCGAGCTTATATACATTTGTCCCCTTTCTCTCCCTAGGGTTGAACCACTTCTGCTCATCAAAAGTGAATGCATTATGCATCGCCAAGCCCTCCCAATCGACACCGCCTTTGTTTTCTTCGTGGTTGCGTCCAAGAGCCTTTGCCCACAGCCTTGCATCCTACTTCTCCGGCTAAGCTCTGCTTTTGAGTGTTGTCAATGCTTTTCCTCGTCAGACCTCATCACACAGCTCCCGGCACACGTAATCCCATTGCCATGACGGAAACGCTCCACCGAGGTTCTTCAACCTAAGCAACTCTGCCGGAGTCCAATCCGCCATCAGGATAAGCGGTCGAATTTTCCCCATTATCGCACTTCTTCCGGCTGGAATTCCCACGGTTTGACGCTTCGACATTGCAGCTATCTTCTCCTGCTCCGGCCGCTCTTGTTTCGCATGTTCTTGGCATTGATCTTCTCTCGACAACCCTTCAATCCGCTGTCTAAATGCGCACTTAAATTCCCTCGTAATTCACTCGTGTGAACTCCCTAATGATATTCATGTCTAACCAACATATATTCAGACGAATACCCTCATGGGAACCCGAATATAACTCTTTATTCACAAAAACCAAAAAAAATCCTACTTATCCTAAGAACTATGCTCCTACAGAACCAGTAAGGTCGCAAGGCAAGTTTACTAGTGATATTCGTTTTCCTACAAGGTCTTGTCTTCATCTTTGTATTCTCCTCCTTCCATATTGTTGAAAGGCCATCATAACATGGGTTTTCCTCCTTGTGGTTCTGATCAAATTCCACAAAATTTGGCAATGTGACCTATCCTTCCACATGCATAGTGTTGGTGATTATCATGAACTCCCATTACATCATGATTTACTATTCCATTATTTGCAAGAAAATCCAAAAAATTTGAAATAAGTGATCAACAATTATCAACTTTAAACCTGGGTGGTGGTCCTTCCCTACGTCGAAGATTTCCCAACTTCATTCGTGTTGAGCCAAGTGGATCTCAAACATTGCTTGATGGTTCATTGTGTGTGATCTCATAAGCACTTGAAATCCGTTAAGAAATTGCAATTGCTTCATTCATTGTGGATGGATTGTTCATCATCATCTCCTTTCGCACCCTCTCCTTCAAGCCTTATTTGAAGACATCCAAGGCTTCTGATCCATTCATATCGATAACGGATACTTGAAGATCAGAAAATCTTCAATGAATTCATGTATGCATCCTTTTTGCTTCAAATCTCACAACTTCAGTTTTGCGGTTTGAAGGAAATCCATTGCTTTAAAGTTCTGAAAAAGTACCTCTTGCATCCCACTCCATGAAATAGAATCATCTCATTTTGAAACATTCGTTCTCATGGTGTGTACCATGTAAGAGCCTTATCCATGAGATAATACTGCATAAACATTCATGCAATAAAATCAAAAATATGAAAATGTGATAGATGTATATTCATCCTCATGATCCATCCCTCCAAAACTCCCATGGCTCTAAGGGCCTTGTAGGCTTCCACCCATACAAAATAAGAGATTGGCTTGATCTCCATCTCTTGAGGTCGTCTCCTATTTGTCTCTTTGTTATCAATAGGAGTTGCTTGTGGTTGGGGTTGAGTTTTTTGTATTCAAGTTTCCACTTCCATTCCACGAACTCTTTCTCTCTCTACCTTCTCACTCTCTATACATAGATATTGTCATCCATGGCTTGTTGTTTTGTATGTCCCTCAACAATAGTTTTTCTCAACTCTTTCATCTCTATCATGATTGAGTTTAGAATTTCACTCATAACAATTGATGTTTCCATGCTTGTCAACCACTCAAACTAATACAATATAAGTATAATAACAATCCAATCTCTCAAAATAAGAATCACAAAAAGCTGAGGTAATCCTATATATATGGAAAAGGTTTTTTGTGGATACTTACTTGTTCAAGCAAAAAAAGATAAAGTAGAGAATTTTGTATCATGTAGATGTTGTATTTTACCTCAATTTGTTGATTGCTATGCACAAATTTATAACGGAAAAGGTTTTGTTGGTTTAAAGATTACTAAAGAAATGGTTGGTCATAAATTTTGAGAGTTTGCTTCTACATGGAAAACCTCTTCCTTGGGTAAGAGAGCTTTGCCCTCGAAAATCAAGATCAAACCAATCAAATTCTGTAGTACTCTTCATTATAATTTCTAACAATAAAACACCTCCATACTTTTTTTGTTGGTTAATCATTCTAATTTCTACATACGTGTTGAACGGAACCGGTGCGGATGATTCACGATTCAAATCCATCCAACATTCAGTATCGAATGTAAATGATACAATCTCACGTTTCTCTAGAATTGGCAATGAAAAGTATCATTGGTACTTGAGATGCCACCACTCGAGTCATAAAATCTGCATCCCAATTGGTCACAAGGTACACTCTAAAAATATCACGATTTTCCATTTCCCCCTTACTCTACATGCAGATCAATGACCTCTGCCAATCTCTATACAACTCTCAAGAACTTAAAGCTATCATCACTTTCTTGCTATTCCAAAAGTTCCACAGACAAAGTATTCCAAGATGGCTAATCCACACTCAAGGAAATAGCAAGTTAGCTCTGATACTACTATAATACTAGAGAAGTGAGGAAAGATCACTCAAATAATTCAAGAATTCTGAAGTTTAGAGATAAACTCAATGATTTCTCTTTCTCCATATATAGTCCTCAAAAAGATACAATATAGATAACGTTCCATAACCATCATCCATCCAATTCCTTGTGGATTGATGACGTGGTGGATATCACTATGAGCACACGGATTGCTGACGTATAATTTCAACTAACACACTATAATAGAAACACAACCTAAAGAGCATGTGGATTGCTGACATGGCATCTTTAAATAGTCCACTAATAGTCAACTCAAGACTATCTATCTCCACCTTGTGTAACCTCTATTTTAGTTTTCACTAACTAAAAATGGTTACAAACTCCCATTCCTACTGGATTTATTATTCCATTATTTACATGAAGATCCGATAAATTTGGAAAAAATGATCAATGATTATGACCTCCATATTTTGATAACTTTGTTGAAAATGAATAGAAAATTCTATTCGTTTTTCAATTTGGGTTCCATTGGTACCTAAGTTGAACATTATGGAGAATTCTATGGATAGATATTAGTAAATTTATTATTTTTAAAATTCAGAGTGATTTTTCTGAAATCTGACATATGGGTAGGGTTTTTTTTATTCCAATCTTTTTCTTTTCATGCCTTGGTTCTATTGAAACAAGTTGAAAATTTATAAAGATTGGAATAGAAAGTTATGACTAGTTTTTAGATTGGTTCTATTGAAACAAGTTGAAAATTTATAAAGATTGGAATAGAAAGTTATGACTAGTTTTTAGATTGTAGGTTTTTGATAGTTAGCATTCCCTCATATGTCAATGCTTGTATTCCAAACTCTTAGAATGTAGGCTTAAACGAGACGGTGGACAAGCTTAATCTATGCTACAATTCCTCATAAGCTATTCCAAAGAACAAAAGAGGAATTGCGAAGTTATTTGACGTAGAACTTGAGTTCTAGTTTTTAATTCACTCAATATCCCGTACATAAGTAACGAGTGAATAATCTTATATTATTATCAGTAATAACAATTTAACAAACAAAATTTATGCAGATCTCACTCAATTAATGTAATCACATAAGATTTTGATCTGAGTGGTTAACTATTTGAGTGGAAATATTTTGTATAAAAAATATATTTGCGTTCTCAGTATAAATCAACATTTTGTACAATAAATGCAAAAATGATCCATAGTTACACCTACAACCATTTTTTTCTTTGAAACAATCTTCTACATCTTAAAATTTTATTTTTTTAAAAGTAAGTGGTATGTTATGGTTTACATACTTACGAAAGTTTCGTATGAATAGATATATTTGAAAAATAAATGACTAGTTTTGAGCATGTCAAGAGTGTACGTAAATCTGTCTGTATGAATTTTTCTACACGCATATATTAATTTACAATTAAACTTTTATTAAAATTAAACTTTGAATAATTTTTTTAAATATAAAAAAAATGCAATTTGAAATCTTCTCCATTCTATTCTAAGCAGTAATAAATTTGCTTAACTTCGCCTTGTGCTTTCCCAGATCCATCATTTTGCGAGATTAAACAGGCGGCAGTAATGTAAACAGAAGTAAAAGAGAGAAGGAAGAAGAAGAGTGGTGGGACCGACGGAACCTAGGGAAGACGCAGCCAAGAGAATAAAATCTTCATATTCCGTGCCCAGAAAAAAAAATCGTATTGGATGTGAAGGAAGCCTAACGGACAGTGACAGGGCCTGTGACATAAGACGTGTGGAAACATGTAGAATCCAACAGAAGAGGCAGGCTGCTGATAGCTGAGAAGGTCAAGAAATATTTAGAATCGCTCGTCATGGATCGGGTGGATCTTTCCTGATTGACTGATTGATCGATCGCTCGCTCGTTGGTTGGGAAAGGTGTGCTCGGAAGTTTCATTGCCTTGTAGTATAGGGTCGGGTCCACTCCACTAGATCGACGATGGATGAGAGCAATATGGAAGGAGCTGGACGCTTATCTTGAAACGCCTTGCCTCGCCTTGGTCTAGCCTACGGTGGTCTGGTGCTGAACAATCTGTCTTTGCGGCTGGACCCAATGCGACGCAAATGACCGATGGACTTTACAGCTCTCTCCACAATCAACTCTCTTTGTCGAGAGGTGTCTTTTTTACCCTACATCGCACCCATCGGCGCGGTACTTTACTTTTCTTTCCTTTCTGTCTCGAATTTCAAACTTTTTTTTTCCCTTTCATTATTTTTTCTCGAAAAGCAGGTTCCTGGTATTCCTCAGTCTGGACTCTTGAGGAATTCAAAAGAAGAATCTGGAAAAGAAGAAGAAGAACGCTCGCAGGTGATTCCAGAGCAGTCATTAGATTGTACAGGACTGCGTTGGAATGCATCTCGTCATCACAGAACTCAGGATCTGTATGTCTCCACTGAATGTAGGCAGCAGATCACCGTACCCCATGATATCCTTTTTGCAAGGTTCCTAAGTCATTCTCCATCTTCCAAAGACCCCCACTAGGTGTAGTTTACTCAAAGACGTGTGTTCTTTGCGCAATTTTGTAGGGCACCCTCGGAGGATTTGACTTCTGGTATCAGTCCAAAGCATGCTCAGATGTCTATCAACAAGTTTCGTTCTTCTACCACCGTAATTTAGTAAGATAGAGCGAGATTCTCTGGCGACAGCCGTACACCAAGTGTTGGTCGGACTTGTAATCCGATCTGTCGCTAATTGTTGTTTTGAGTTTTGAACTTGGTCGGTTCTGAGACATGATGAGAGGCCCATGGAACGATGTGTCTTAGTCCATGCTTACCTGAAGCATTTGGAAACTACGTAGGCGGAAACCGCCTCACATGTTGAATTTCTCGGTTCGTTCCCAAGTCGAAATACTGACTAGATTCGGCCACTTGCACCATCAAGATGCGCAATCTTCGGTTAGATAATCCCGGAGATGAGATGTCGGCCAACCGGATCAACTCGTACATCTTCGCTGGTTGCTTGGGCCAGTCTCCGAGCTAGTGAGATCTCTGTCAGTGGCTCTGAAGGACATCGTACTTCTTTCCAGTCTGCAACTCCGCAGCCACCGCAATCAAGAAGCATGTTCTCTCCAGCTCATCGTACGTGTTGCGTCTATCGCTACTGCCAGTCACGATTATTTGTCGCGACGGTGACTTACACTGTCGGACAAATATCAAAAATATATTTCCAAGTTCAGCTGCGAGTCCGGCCGCTCTTTGTACTGTTGGTTGGGGATTTAAAAAAGAAAGTGCGAGTAATCGAGTTGGAAGCACTCATTTGATCGGCAGCGATGTTGCAATTCCTGTGTTCAGACTTTCCCGCTGGTTACGGCTTGATTACGAAACGCTTTCCACCAATTTGAAGATTCAACACTTGGGTTCCACGTGGAAAACGAACTACAAGTCTGTGGAACATGTGGGCCAGGCAGTCGTTTACTTCGGTAACAATCCATCTATCAATGACGAGTATTATTTATATATTGGTGGATGATAAATAATGATTGCATTTACAGGGGAATCAGCTACCTGAACCTGGACTGCTCACGTCCGTGCAGGAGCATATGTACACATTGGTTCTCTGTCTTTCGTCTCGAGGTAGTTTGAAAAAATAATCTACGACGAGATGGACGAAGGTGTTGGAATGTTGTCATGATGAACTGTGCCCTTTCGTTAAAACCGATAACGGATCCGATCGATCGCTCGATCTCCGAGATAGTCGTGGTGTGGTGTCATCTCGTACACCCCACATGTTTGATAGGCTACGCTAAATTTGGAAACCCTGGTCAACCCTGGTCAGGGGAGCGCTCGTTCGTTCTCTCATGAAACGCCCCTGAATAGCATGACTGCCATCCGTCCCAGGCAAAAATGGATGAAGTTCCCACACGAGTGCGTCACATAAGAACCAAAACTCGTTCCCACCACGCACTGCCACCCGGGTCCGTAAGATTTGTCGAAGTCCTGTGCATCACAAAGGCCTTGTAACCGTCATTGTTATCCTCTTCTCGGGACCGGAGGGGACACTTTATGCTGTACATGCGAGGTAAGTGACTTGTTCATTCCAATCCGTTCCATTTCAAAACTCGAACGCAAATTTAATCAATTATGTCGCTTTAAAGAGTTACGTACACCGACAACCTTCGCAAGCTCTGCAAATACAGGACAACGGATAATATAACATGAACGCCACTGATAAATCACAAGTGAATCCGTTGCAGTACCTTCTTGATGTAGCACGCTATGTCCTTGCAGTCTGTGACGTCGTACGAGTCCAGAGCCTCTGAAGCACAGCGCATAGCATGGGCCTGCATCTTTGCTGGCATATCAGTCTCACCAACGATAGCTTTGCCTTCCAACATTATGGCTTCTCGATCGACAGGGGCGAAAGAAAAAGTGGATCCGGCTTGGCTAAGAGCACTTCCCACCAACAACTGTAAGAGATCAGGAAATTAAGGGAGGCAAAGAACCACGGTAGCGTTGTAGGAGTCCTGAATCCGAACACAAGTTTATAGAATTTCGGTGATAGCTCTCGACTGTCTCAGAAGGAGAACTCGACTGAGACCATCCCTCGAAGTTGACCGAAAAGCAGTAGCAGGGCGTGACCACCACACGCTTTACTCCGGAAGTCTACACTCAGCGGAAACACGAATGGAGAAAATGCCCAGCGCGTTCTCGTTCAGAAGACGAAATCAACCGCACTCCACGTCTAAAATGCATCAGACGAAATCTCTGAAAGATGGAAAAGCGTGCCGCACAGCTTCTGCTGGTCCCCGCCGACGGGGAATGAAAATCCGACCCAGCAATCGCCAGCTTGTCGAAAATGAGATGGAAACAAGGTTAATTCACGGCAGCAGCTTATAAACACCCCGACCAGAACGATCGAGTCAATGCGAGCTAGAGGGAGGGCGACCGAGCGAGAGAAGAGCTGGAGAGCGTAGCAGATGGTGGTAGAAAATGTTCCAGAGGAAGAAGGTGGCGAGGCGTTATAAGGCGGAGACGGAGCGCACAATTATCCGCATCATTCGACTGCCTGTGCCTTTGCATCTTCCTGCTTCTGCGTCTTCCGACTCGGCGGGCATCGTTCCTTCATTAGCTAAACTGACCAAATCCGATTTAGTGCAGAGCTTGCTCTCCAGGGCTAGAATCTAGTCTCTTGTGTGCAAGCGAACGTGCTGGGACCCGCCTACGCCTGCCTCACCCCAGGGGGGTAAACTGACCTACGTTCTTCTTTTGTCCCCGTTCCTCGGACTTCGCTTTTCGTTTCATTTTCCTTTTCCTCTTCATTTTTTTCTTGTTTCCCGGCCCGCCTGCCTTCCCCTGCTCCCTGCCCGTGAGCTCGAAGTGGTGGGTATGGGTTTGTTTCTGAGGCTCTCCTACGGCTAAGATCGAATCATCTGAAACACATCTGAGCTCGGCTCTCGGCTCGGCTCGGCTCGGCAATAGACATGACTCGGGATCTTCGCTATGCGACAAAAGCCCCAGAGTCGCACCTCTTTCAGACTGATTGTCGGAGGGCAGTATCGGGGCACGGGAATGCGGTGGGAGGGCATTGCAAATTTAGGAACTATCTGGCGTTGGCGTTGGCAACGGCGATGGATTACCATGTCATGGCAGGTCATGGAGTTGAGGTTTGTGTTAATTTACCTCTTCAACCCCCGATCATCGACCTCTCTTTCCTTCTCCCCCGGGAAGGGCGAGGGGCGGTACTGATTGGAACTGTGTACTTCCTTCCATTCCAAGTATTTGATCAAAACACATAGATTTACAAATATAATATATATCAAAATCATCAAATGGGTATATGTGGGTATATGCAAAAATAATGTATTTTCATACATGTCAAAGTTCAGTGGATAGGAGCAAAAACAATTGCACAAAATCCTGGTTTCTGATAAGTCAACGTATCGAACCTAACAGTTCAGTTTAACTCGAACCATTATTCTTACTCTATTTTTTTTGGGAAGTATAGGCCAAATTCATCTATCTTTTTCTTTGAAGATACTAAATGTATCTCATTTTTACTTATCAAAGTTTTTTACTTCATGTAGGATGTGTTTCAGAATGTGGTCCATTTTTGAAGAACATTTGAAATCACTCTTACTCAAAATCTGAACATTTGAAAATAAATTAAAAATTTAACTATCATGAAAATAAATTTCATGGCTTTGAAAATTTTTTTAATGGAAGCAGAAACTTGAATCAACCATCTAAAATAAAGTGGTTTGCCATGACACGTCCAATCTATTGTTTGTATCTAATCTTCATTTACTTTATGATATGGGATTTTTTTCCATTGTCACAATTAATGAAATCTCGCGTGTGATAATGCTTATGTGGAGATACATGCAAGTATCTTCTTAACACATGAAAAGTATTTTTCCATGAATGTAGAGATTTTTTGCACATGGAACAGCGAATTGTATTGCTTATGCACCAACCTCTTAAAGTGTAAAAGATCTATATTAAAATCACGAAATTATTTAGTAGAATTTAAATGGAATATATTATCAACTTTCAACCATAACACAATAAATCATGTCATTCTGATATAAATCAATCAATCTGATTCTAGCTCAGTTCTTTCAAAGAAAATAACATGCTCAATTCCTATGATATTTTTAAAAAATCATAAAATATGAAAATTTTAATAATAAATAAATCAAACATAAATATGTATATAAATTTTTTAATTACATACGTGGTATATAAACCATTCATTCGATCAAATTAACCTTTCAGTTTGATTAAGAATTATTTGCATCCAAGAGAATAATGGA
This sequence comes from Marchantia paleacea, assembly GCA_014180765.2. Classification (NCBI taxonomy): domain Eukaryota; kingdom Viridiplantae; phylum Streptophyta; class Marchantiopsida; order Marchantiales; family Marchantiaceae; genus Marchantia; species Marchantia paleacea. The sequence goes on from MUAA02000128.1 coordinate 815,149, forward strand.
AAATACAAAAAATACAATCATGTTTATTTACATGGTGAAATTAAAAAATTGAAGGATACATGACACATAACAATTGCTTTATCCCATTTCAGCTAGTACGAGTAATTATTCTTACATATGAGTGAATTAGATTATTTTTACATTAATGAATAATTGAAATATATTTATCTTGTTAAATTCATAAATCATGTTTCCTAGAAGTAAAAATATTTTTGTTAATTTCAATATTCTAGAAATTATTCTATAAATAAAATAAATTTTCTAAAAACGTATTGATGACTAAGTTGCACATAACAATATCATTAATTGTTCTTATTTGAGAGTTATTTTGATTGAAAATATAATCATGTTGTACTAATTTATACTTATCATACTTAATTTCATAAATCATGTTTCATATCAATTTGAATTTTTTTATAAGTTTTAATATTCAATCGATAAAAATATATATTTCATATAAATTAACATGTATGATTTTATTTTGAAAAAATTATAAATATATTTAAAATAATTTTAAAAAATCATCATATTTAATAAATTTTTTATTTTTATATAAACTTTAAAAAATTGAATTTATATTAAATTAATTTTTCAAATATAAATAGTTATACAATTTTTTTAATAATAAATCATTTTCAAGATTTTCAAAATAAAAAATTCATAACTAAAAAATAATTTGAATTAATTTTTTAACAAAAAATGAAAAATTTTATAAATTTTTCATTTCAAATACATACAAATCATAATCTTAATATTTGAAATAAAATTTTTAAATAAAATATTTTCAAATAATATTTTATTTGAAATCATACATGAGGAAAAAAGTGCGGAAAATTTACACATGACTTGAAGATTTCATATATGTTAATGGTTTGGAAGTTATGAATATTGTTCAAGTATGAAATATATGTGGAGTTCTAGATGGATTAGTCATTATCACATATGATTAAGATTCTAAGTGATTCAATTTAGGGATGTAGTTACAAATTTAGACACTTAAAAATATTAAGTAAAAATAAATATCCAAAATGAATATTATTGAAGATGAAATTCATTTTCCTTAACATGAATTTTATTTTATACTGCACCTTATATCTAATTTATTTTAAATATCTTGAATCTGTAATTTATGATTGTTAAGCTAAACATATTATTATCTTGAAAATTGTTTGATATACATGATTTATTGTCCATGCAACTTTAAAATAGTCAATCATGATGATATTGAATATAAGTTGTATGAGTTTCTTGATTTTAGTAAAATGCAAAGTTGTTAGGTCAATTCAATGTTCTCTGAATTGGAATTTGAAATGAATGAAAATCAATCCATATCTATTGGAGGACTATGTTTTCATTAAAATTTAAAATACCAGTAGGCTGTATGATACTAATGTACATGCATAGATCTGGTTCCAATGATAGTTTATGCATAAGGTTAGATTGATAATGGGTTTTCACTCTTCAAATCTATGTTTTGATTTTGCAATAATTTGATAAAAATTAAATGAGAGTATTTTTTGAGATTCATATATAAATTTTTCCATTGGTTTTAGATACATAAAAATGAATTTTTCATAACTATATAAAATGACATAGAATAATATTAATCATAGAAATATATATTTTACTGATAAACACTTGCAAAATAGCATATCAAAAATTTTCACACCTCATTTTTTCTAGATTTTAATCTTAAATGGATTTCTCTGCACTGCATATAATATGAAAATCTCTATATAATAAAAATAAAATCAATAATATTAATTAAAAAATTCATATGAATATTTATAAGCTCAATTGAGTTTATATGAATAATTATTTGGATGTACAGAAAAAATCATTTTAAATATATAAAAAAAATGGAAGATTTTTTTATAAATTTAAAATAAATAAGCGGATAAATAATACATACCATAGGTTACAATATCATAATATGCCGCATCGAACCGGGAGTACATAAGAGTTTAGATGAGTACGAGATAAGAGCGACCGAATTTTAAAATGAAAGCTAGATGGGATCAGAATCGGAGGAAGACAGGGAGGAATGCGGATATCAGATAGATATGGCGTTGAGCTCGTCCCTAGAGGAAGAGAGAGGATGAGAATGGAGCCACGATGCGGATGCATGACCTCCACAAATAACTCCCGGACTCAATGCCAGACACCCAACGGTTCGACATCCGCGCTTGGTTAAATCACGACCTCCAGTCAGGCCCTGGTCAGTAACTCCGTCAGTGGTCGGCCCCTTACTCCTCATCCAAATTCCAAATTTCAGATCCTCTCCACGTCTTGGATACGACTGAACCGCGATGATGATCTCCCCATTGCATCTTTTCCTGGGCCCTGGCTATGCCATGAATCCTTGATCATAGAGGTCTTTGGAGCTTGGTAACTTTGGTGATGACGCTCAACGTCTTCGGCAATGGTTATGACCATCCTCACTAATCTTCTGCTTCCTTCTTCAACTTTCATGCCACGCTTTCAAGTCGAACTTTTTTCATAAGATAAACACGTTTTGCGTTTATGTACATATCATATCTGGTCTTCCCCCTCATTCTATGTGCGATCGTACGGTGATTTCACCTCGTTTTTCATGTGATGAAATAAAGGAGAAGAAAACGCAAGCATAGTTGCCCCCAGTAAGAATAACCGGGATCAAAATTATGAATTTGCCCTTCTTATGAACACTGAAAACTAGGCCCACATCACAAGGCCCTCATTGCGGCTAGAGCAAGAGGGTTGCTAAGTCAAACAGACAGAAACACTTGCTTTTTGTCTTCATGCAGAAATGAGAAACATAGACACTTGGCAATGTATCTCAACAACGACTTGGAGAAAAGCGCCACCACGCATTTGAGACCTGTAAAGTTCTACCACTTACCACGACGTTCGCTGACCTTGTTTCCCATGCTTCACAGCACTGAAAATGAGAAATTCTTTACCTCCAATAATGCGAGGATGTTGCAGTTAAAGTGAAAGACGAAAGGCACTCTTATGTTACAAACCTCCTTCAATTTATTACCTGTTCCCAAGGAAGAAGAATAATATTACGAAGTCAAGGCTGTTATAGAAGATTCCCATTAACCATTCCTACAACTATAGTGCTTATTCCGTCTCCGGCAGCCAATTTTATTTCCCCGTTCCAGTATAAATAACTGTACGAATACGGTATGCGAAGGCCAAAAGGAAATAGATGAGATATGTTTGCAACTGTAGAAGAAAGGAAATCTTGCGAGCACAAGGTAAAATAACAAAAAGGATGTGAAGACCCCATCAAGTCCTACATAGATGAAACCAAAAGGCTAACATGGGGCTAGCCCCAATAGCATCACAATGGGAAATATGTCCTCTTGCACCTAAGATAATCCAACTATCTAGGTCTACAAGAAACGGTCTACAAGAAGCATCACCTAACGTGATTGCTCTCCTATGGATTGCACCAGCTAGTGCTCTATGTAAATCAATGGAAACACATTACCTAATATAATAAGCTAAAGAGTATGGTAGGCTCTCGTGCACTCTCTCACGAACATATTGAAGTCGGTGTCCATAGCTCCATATAACTCCAAAGCTAGAGGAACAAAGAGTTGAACTCTTTGCATACCCCTATACTTGGAGACCTTGGCTGATGCCGCTCCATCCAGGAGTATGGGTGATCATCCTCTCTAAAACTGTCACGTTAGGATTGGTAACCACCACGTTTGTCACAATATCCTGAAACTCCCAAACCAAATATAGGTCTGCCCAACCAATTTTATTTACATGTTACAATATAAATAACTCTACAAATACGAAATGTATGTCTTGCATGCTAAGATCAAAAGGATATAGATGAAATATGTTTGCAACAATTGAAGAAACAGAAAGAAAAAAGGTGAAGTTCCGATTCGGAGAATCGGTCTATATTTAAATTAAACTTCATTGAACAGACGTCCATGATGTTGGGAAACTATGCTTGGGAAACTATGCATGACGTTGCAGATGATAGTCGATTGAGGGCCGACAAACAAACGAATGGTCCGACTCAATACAGACGTTTATCCTCTGGGGGTTTGTCAGGGATAGTATATGAGCATCTTCGAGATTGCTTTCAGGCGGATGATCCCTCTAGTGGTTTCACAGAGTTGTTCCAGGTGGCTGCGTTAGTTGCGAGAGGGGAGATTTCGTTTTCAGTTAGTCAGGTTTTGGATGCTAGTCGGCTTCTCGCGATGGAGAAGCCGACTCGCGATGGACCGATTGCTATTGGAGAGGTCTTATTGCGATTAGTCAGTCGTATTGTTGTCTTGCAACATTGCTCACACTTCCACGAGCAGCTTTGTTCACATAAGTTTGGAGTCGTCACATCAAGAAGCTATGAGGCGATATCATTGGGCATTAAAGCACTTCTAGATATCCATCCGGATTGGGTTGTGTCACGACTTATGTAGTGGCATCTCTAGTTAGATAGGTACGCATATACAGGAGTAGATACATTAGTTAGAGCCGGTTGTGCAGTAAGCGTCGTTCGCACTGGAACTGCGATTAGGGCCGACAGTGCCGTTAGGGGTCCTAGAGCTCAAGGGGTAGAATTCGAATTAAGGCTCCTTGGAGGGCAGTTTTCGAAATTGAGCCTTGGAGAGTGTAGCTATGGTGGATAGTAGCTAGTGCCGGAACCTGGAGTCTTTGAAGCACAAAGTGGGTTTGGCTTGACTGTAATATCTTTTATGCTATGGTTATGAGCGGAGTGTCCTTGTGGACGTTTTGAGATTAGAAAAGATTACTTCGAAAATCCAAAGTGGATTATGTGGTGAGAATAGTGAGTTTTTGGAGCGTTGAAGGTGCTTTGGCGAGTTTGGATCGATGGTAGCTTTGATCCGTTGGTTGTTGAGTGTGCAAGGCGTTGATGGAGTGCAGTCCCTGGTGGTTATGTAGAATTAGAGTCGATTCGAAGTAGATGTGATCGATTTCCAATTTTTAGATTTTTTATTTTAGTGTAAATCCGAATCGGGAATTTTCTAGGACGAAAGCGCTTCTGGAAATTGACGAAGTGGGTTGATGCTTATAGTTATCTTGGAGCATTAATTTGAGATTGGCCGAAAAATATTTTGGACAGAAGCGCTCAAAGTCCAAGATTTGATGTTTCAAAGTTTTCGGGTCGAAAATAGGAGCAGCAAGCTATCGGATTATCATATAGTGTCCGTTTGATCTGAAATTTGGTGGGATGATAGAAGATGTAAAGTTTATCGCGTGGGGATAGAGATGTCAAGCCTAAGGGTGACAGTGTCAGAATTGCGAAATTTTGAGGTTTAGGGGTCTGAAATTGAAGTTGAAGATTTTCAGAGTCCTGCAGAAGTTTCAATCAGTGTCCGTTTGTGAAAAAAAAATTGCGTTAGGTAGCAAATTGACCAGCACCGAGAGAGACAAGCACTTGAGAGAGAGAGAGAGAGAGAGAGAGAGAGAGAGAGAGAGAGAGAGAGAGAGAGAGAGAGAGAGAGAGAGAGAGAGAGAGCCCCTCCTTACACACTTGGCAAGTAGCTCGGACAGGACTGACTTCAGGCCTTCCAACACTTGGGAAAAATCCAAGTGTTGGATAGTGAGGAGGGTCGCTAAGGGTTGCCCAACCTGCCGGCCAATGGGCTGAAGTAAGAAGAGGTAAGCGCTAGATAAGCTAGCAGAGCGAGTCTCCACTCGCAGAAAGCCGGAAGACTAAGTGCTAGCTGACACCGACTACCACTGGAGAGAAAATTTTCACATCTGACTACAAAACCTCCAACACTTGGTAGTTTACTCGGAGGGAGGGGACCAACAACACAAGGGGGTAAGACTTACCACGACGGTTTGAACTCTTGAAGGAGGGACGCAATGTTATAGTTCCCAAGCATCCCAAGCAAACGGTGTCGTATTGTGACGCGGCTACTATGAGAAGATGATGACATGTGTCATCTTCAGAGTTGTTGTCATGTCGGCGATAGTTTAGGTTAGGATAACCGACGGCGCACTGTAAGGCTGTTAAGAGCCCACCGTTGGATCTACTTTGTAGGGTCAGGATGTTGAAAAGGCTCCAAGAGATATTATCTTGGACCTTATCGATATAAAGCAATCGGGATGGAAAGGGTATGGGAGAGTGCTAGACACATCACTTTGTCGACTAAGGAGCATATCGATCGATCGAAGTGGAGCCGACGAGGACATGGATAGAGGACAACATGATCCTCGGATGTACCGATGCCTAATCCATTTGTGATCAACATCCGGTGTCTTCATCGTGATCATTTTCGGGCGTGGTTAGTGTATCATTTTGGAGATAACTTTCTACAACAAGTGATAAACTCTCCGGACCCGATTATTCTTCCAGTTGTTTCCTACGGCACGATTTGGGACGTAACCGTGTATGTTTTGATTTAGTTTGGGCGCTATGGATTTGAACTTACCAGTAGTGGTGGCTTTCAACACATGGGTTCCAATCCATCACTATTGCTTACTGAAAACAAGCCATAGGGAGTTGATTGTTAGGAACTTTGGCGAGGAGTATTATTCTCAAGTTATAAACTCCCCGGTTCCGTTTGTAGTTCCGTTCATACTTAGCCGGTTTCGAGTTGTCATTTTGACTCTTTATTAGTGGCAATTCTTATTGTGTATAGGATGGCTAAGTAGTGTGTTTAGGATAGTTGTAAAGCTCTAAGTTAAAATGGAGCTAATTTGGCCACACTAGAGGTCAAAATAGCATTCTCCATTCCCATTGGTCTAGGAGTTTTGACCAATGAGGGCACTTGGGCAACTTCTTCGAGGTTTTGAGGAGTTTTGGAGACTTTCCAGGGGGACATTTGAGGATATGAGGATTGGGTTGGAGAGCTGACGGGACGAGCTACGACGTGGGCTCAAGAATGGATGGATTTGAAGGATTTGTCACTCTGAAGTGATGATTCAAAGTTAGAGTGAGAAATTTAGACCTTTGAGTGTATTTGGGGAATTTCTGAAAATCTTACGAGGGTTTTGGGAGATCTGAGTCAACAAAGATATAGTTTTCAACTCAAGCTTGTGTTTTGATTGAAGTTTTGACTCAATTGGACGAGTTTTGAGTACAGAGTGATAGCTTGAAGTTTGTGTATACAGTCAGAATTGCAGGACTGCATTGAATGTCACGAAGTTAGTACAGAGATCATATCTTTTGATATCAGAAATTTCTGTTAATAAAACTTTGCACAGTTCAAGTTCTGATGATGAGTGACCTTCTCATAAAATCTGGGAGCAATTTAAGTCAAGGATTGGGATGTGTGATGGGTTTTGTACACAGGGGTCTGCATATCGCCTTGTGTTACACTGGGTAAATCACCAATTGTTTTGAGAGATCTAGAAAAGAAAAACATCTGAAACTTTTCTCAGTGGTAGTTCATGTTTCTTGTGATTGATATACCTCCATCTCTGCTTCTTGTTTGTGCACCACATTTGTTTGTGTTGGTGCTTTGTTGTTTGGAGTGTTGGAGCTCCTTTCTTTGTCAATAGTGATATTTGGATTTGCGGACCAGTCAGACTATCCATGTTTCTCCCCAGTGAGACAGAACTTGCAGACCTGTAGAATGGGTGAGTGCATGTGGTGATGGCAGGTTTCAGGTTGCCCTTGTGTTAGCACCTTGTGGTGCCTCGGGTACCTTCTATTGCGGTTTCTAGTTCCAGTTGCTGTTCTGGTTCCAGTTGGGGACTTGTTTTTGTACGGTTGCAGAGGTGATACATTAGTGTCACAGTGGAGTTCTTTGGAGGTTCCGGAGGAGAGACTGCTCTGGGTAGTATTGGGTGCATCTGTAGTGGAGTGCGGTACCAACCTTGGCCTTTGAGGTTCACAGAAGACTCTGATTTGGTTTCAGAGAGTGACGGAGCTGAGCTTGGTGATATCTTGGAGTGTGTACCCACACCGTTGTGTGGGATATGGACAATATCTAGGGGACCACCAAGGGTCCAAGACGATATTCGGGTACAGTTGGCACTATTGAGTTGGATGACTTCATCAAGGAGTTTGACTCATGGTGTGATTTAAAGCGGATGCGCAACTCTACGTTGTTCAGTCCGTTTATGGCTTGGAAGGGATTATTCTAGCATTTGGAGGGTCCGCCGATGGATGATTATCATGAGTTTTGGCGTGAACACCTTGAGGAGATAGAGTTTTGGAGACAATACTGTCTCCAACCTACATCTCTATTACTTTGGGTACAGTGTTTGGAGGTTCGAGTTCATCCTCTGTACCTAGCACTGATGATACGGTTGGAGCTAGTAGAGTTGGGAAGATTTCAGAGGTCCCAACCTTTAACCCTATTCTGGAGTTCTTCGCACGTTTGAGGAGAGATTACCAAGGGGTGAGAACTAACAAGTTACGAGACTTGCAGGAGTTTCAGTGGAAGACTGGGGAGAGTCTTCGAGAGACATATACTCGAATGTGTCGGTTGATCAATGTTACCCATAGGATGACAGAGGCACAAGCTGTCCAATATTGGTATGGGATATTGGATAGGGAGTTGAGACGTAGAGTGAGAGATGCTACCTTACTACAGGAGACATCACCTACGTTGGTCATTGTGTTTTGTCTTACTGAGCGTATTGAGCTCAACATGCAAGAAGAGAGGATGTTGACTGTTGGGTTCAGCAAGGATTCACCATCTTCATCAACTTCTTCACGTTACCAGTCTACAACACAAATCCGGAGCGGTTATGGTAGACATGCGGGACAGTTTCGACCATCCAGACAGAGTGGTGAAGGTGTAGCATCCATACCATTGCCATCCTTTTCAGGTCAACAATCAGTTGTTGGGATGGTGTGTTGGACATGTGGTGGACCTCATCATAAGAAGGATTGACTTCAAGGTCGAAGGATGGATCCTGTTGGATCAAAATCATGTGAGCATTGTCATAGACATGATCACATGATGGATCGATGTTTTGATCTCCATCCAGAATTACGATCAACAAGAGTTGCCATGGTAGTACTGTTAATATCCCAAGCTCATTGAGTTGATCTAGGGTTGTTACGTACCTATGGTATAGATCTGTTTAGGGCTAATCCGAAATTAGGGTTTCCTTGTACTCACCCTATATATATACAAGGGAAGGCAAAGCCTTCCTCATCTCATTCATGTACACTCTCTCTTGTATGTTTGGTGTGCTCTCCTCTTCTTGGAGTGATTCCTGAAGAGTTGATTTATCAACATGGTATCAGAGCTTGGTGGGAGCATTAGTTATGTAGATTAGACATAGAGGAGTGTTGGAGATCAGTGAGGAGTGAGTCTCAAAGTTGGAGGCTGTCCCGCTGAAGCGATTAGATTGTTGGGGAACCGTTTCGTGCTTTCTCAGAATCTTCAATTGCGTTTTCGGAGGTCAAAATGATCGTTTTCGACCTATTTCTGATTGCCAGAATGTCTTGCGCAGAATGGTCGAATTTGGTAGCCATGAAGTTTTTGTGTGATTTGGAGCTGTTGGTGATAGTTATCGCCTTTTCCAAAATCTTTGAGGAGTTGTTTGGAGACCTAAACGAGGTTTTTTAGAGATTTGAGGGTTTCTACCAGAGCAAAGGCTCAGAAACTGAACAACGCTCGCCTCTGTCAAAGCTCCTACCACGAAAAATTTCAGCTCAATCCGAGGTTTCTTCATCATTTTCGCTTAAGTATGCGCAGTCGCAGAATCGCGAACATATTTCATTCTTTGTCTGCGGGTCAAGACAGGCACATTTTGCCAATTTCTGGAGTTTTACATGTTTCTTGATCGAGGTGCAGAGGAGCTATTTTTCCGCCATAGTCGCGGAGGTGTTCTTTCTGTTCGTTTTGTGTGCGTGTACAAGTACTTGCCGTGTTGAAGTCCACGATTTCCGCTTCGTGACCACAACCATGGCGTAATCGGTGAGCATGATCACCGGAGAGAAACTTCGACAAGAACAATTTCCAAACGTGGAAATTTCGAATGAAGACCTTCCTTCAAGGCCGGGGCTATGGGAGCTTGTGACCGGTGAGGAGAAAGCACCAATCGTGGTTCTTTGGTGATCTTCGCAGTGCGGGAGACATTGCGTGAGTGGAGAAAAACGGTCGTATCAAGCCATCCACTACATTGTGCTCACGATCTCAGGCTCGAGGATCGGTCACATTCAAGGCGTGACACACCCAAGGAAGCTTGGGACGCATTGTCCTGAATGTTCCATTCGGGAACAGCTCGGAAGTCAAGCTGCAGCTTGCCGCAGCAATTCAATACGGTCAAGAAAGGCTCGATGTGTATCAGTGACTATGTCAATCATATCAAGCAACTGGCAGATCAGTTAGCATCTGTCAATGTTCAACTTGATCCGACTGTGATTATTGGTGCGACATTGTAAGCACTGCATGCCGAGTACAAGCAGTTCATTACATCAATTTCGACCAGAGAACCTCTTCCAAAGTTTGACGAATTGGTCCCAATGATGTTGGGAGAAGAAGTGCGACTCGGGCAAGTACTAGTGCTTCGCGCCTAGCCCGCAAGAATGTGTGTTTTTTTGCAGGTTCTCGGAGGTCGAGGTAGAGGAGGTGGTGCAGTGAACAAGGCACCCAACCAGACGCGCCACCGTCGCTAAAAGGTGTTAACACCGCAACTATTGTCACAAGAATGACCATTATGCCAAAAATTGTCACAAGCGTCAGAACGATTTGCGCGCTTCGGGCCAACAGGGCATTGTAGCTGCTGAAGAACAACTACTCATTGTGACACACCAGAGTTATGCTGCTTTCGCACATGATACAGATTGGGTGATTGATTCCGGAGCTACCAGCCACATGACGCCGCATCAAGAATGGTTTTGCGCCGCCGATTAATCGGGACTCTCCTCGTTCATGGTGGATGGAGATGATACCAAGCACGAGATCAAGCATAAGGGTAAAATTCCGCTTGATATTCCAGGATCCAATCTTTCTGGAATCGGAAATGTTTTACATGTTCCTACTCTAACTCGAAATCTGTTATCAGTAGGACAGATGGTAGAACAAAATTTCCAAGTGCGTTTCAACAAAGATGGATGCTTTGTTGAAGACTCCACAGGTATTGTTGTAGCTCGAGGTAGCAGGAGTGGTAGACTGTTCAAGCTAGATGCTACAGTTAATGTCAGTAAACATCCAACTCCTGTCATTACAGAAAGTGGCTTTGTAGTATCTGACATAGATATTTGGCACAAGCGAATTGGGCACATGAACTTTCAGAAATTGAAGACTCTTCCGAGTTCAGATCTAGTCACAAGTTTGCCCAACTTCACTTCTGCTCAACCCACTGCAGTATGTCCCGCTTGTCAGTTCGGCAAGCAAGCTAGACAACCCTTTAAGGGATCAGGTAGGAGAGCGACCAAGCTTCTAGAGCTAGTGCACACAGATGTATGGACTTCTTCTCAACCAAGTTTATCAGGTTTTGAGTACTTCGTATCCTTCATTGATGATTTCTCTCGCTACACCTGGGTTTACTTCCTTAAGAGCAAGAGCTCTTCAGATGTGTTGTCGACTTTCCGGACTTTCCACACCTTGGTGGAGAAAACGATGGACAATCTATCCTTTGTCTACGTTCGAATGGAGGAGGCGAGTTTCATGTACGGAGAATTCACCGCTTACCTACGTAAGCTTGGCAAGATGGCCGGAAGACTTGCAATTATACTCCACAATAGAACGGTGTTGCGGAGAGGAAGAATCGTCACATAGCGTAAGTAACGCTTCGCTTATGTTGAACGAGAAGAACATGCCTAGACCGTTCGGGCAGAAGTTGTTTCCTTGCGGTGTACTTGATGAATCGAACTCCGATTGCAAAGAAGTTCACAACAAGACCCCGATGGAGGTATTCACATGCCACAAGCCCGATTACTCATTTCTGAAAGTTTTCGGTTGCATCGTTATGTACACATTCCGGATGAAGAAGCTAGATCCGAAAGTTGAGAAGTGTATTTTCCTTGGATCATATTCCTTAGATACGAAAGGATATAGATGCTATAATCCTGAGTCTAGGAAATTCTATATTGGTAGAGATGTTGTATTTGAAGAGTTGCAATCTTGGTATGCACCTACGTTTGTTCCGGTCATACCCACTCTTCTTGTTGAAACTGCACCAAGGAGTCCATCAACTGTACGTTTACAGAGTGGAGTTTCTGGAGTCACACTGATCTAGAGCCGAGTTCACTGTAATTGAGCTGCTACGGATGAAGTTCACCGAGCACCATCCAGACCGACTCCTAGACTTGAAGATCATCTTATTTTGCAACATATGATGTCCTCACCACGGATTACAGGTATTCATCCGTTGGATGAAGCATCCCAAAACGACACCGCTTTGGTACCTCGGATCCGAAGCAAGGGGCGACAAACAAGACATCGATACGCCTTTTAAAATCTAAGAGAGTTCGGCATCCCTGTTCAGCGATTTATGCATGAAAGTTTCCTTGCCGATCATCATGCATACATGACTCACGTTCTTGCCGAGCGTAAACCGAGTACGCTTTGAGGAGGCGGTGCACAAAAATGAGTGGATTGAAGCCATGGAGACGTAACTTGCTGCGCCGTCACCAACAAACATGGGAATTGGTGGACTTACCTCAAGGTAAGAAAGCGATTGGTTGCGAGATGGGTCTTCAAGGTCAAGCGCAACTCGGATGGCACCGTATCTCGATACAAGGCCGATTGGTAGCCAAGGCCTACGCACAACGGCATGGAGTGGACTACGAAGAGACATTTAGTCCGATTGCCAAGATGGCAACCATTCTGCACGGTGGTTGCTATTCTTTGTCAACAAGGGATGGCGATCGCATCAAATGGACTTCAAGAACGCCTTTTCAATGGTGATCTCGATGAAGAAGTCTACATGCAACAACCACCAGGTTACGAAGATCAGAGGTTTCTTTCCGTGTCTGTAAGTTGAAGAAATCCCTCTATGGTTTGAGACAGGCTCCTATAGCATGGTATGAGAAGATCAATTCCTTTCTCATGTCTCTTGGATTTGTAGTCTGTCATTCCGACTTATCTATATATAGCATGAGATCAAGAGTTCATGTAGTGATGATTTCCATCTACGTAGATGATCTTATTATCACTGGGAACCACGAGGAGATGATTTCTCGCATCAAGAGTATCTTATGTTCGAATTTGAGATACAGGACTTAGGATATCTCAAGTTCTTTCTTGGTGTGGAGTATATTACAGAGGGAAAGGACATGTGGCTAATACAACGCCAGTATGCTTTAGATAAGCTTAAGGAGTTCAAGATGTCTGATTGTAAACCAATAGACACTCCTCTACAATAAGGTCTAAAGCTAGAGTCAGACGATGGAGAGTTACTTGCGCATCCCCCCCTGCATGCATGGATGGTTGGGAGTTTGATTTATCGACTATCACTAGACCGGATTTGAGCTATGTTGTTGGTCTAGTCGGTCGGTTCTGCATGCTCCACGGTGCGCATATGATGGCGGTTAAGCGGATTCTCCGCTATGTGAAGTCCACACTTCATTTTGGACTTCGATCTGATTTGGAGGTGTGGTGAGCGTGCATGGCTACACCGATGTTGATTGGGCAGAGACATTTACGGCGGGGAGATCCACGCCCCGGATATGCGTTTGGACTTGGGAAATGGTGTGAGTGGGCTTCTAAGAAGCAACCGACCGTGGCACTGTCTTCCACAGAGGCAGAGTATCGTGGTGCTATGAATGCCACTTGTGAAGCAGTTTGGCTTTGTTCCTTGCTCTCTGATATTGGAGTAGATTATCCTAGTCCTACAGTTATCCTAGCTAATAACATTAGCAGCATGATGTTAGCCAACAATCCTGTTTTTCATGCTAGAACAAAGCACATTGAGGTGCACTATCACTTTGTTAGGGAGAAGGTCCTTTCAGATATAGTAGATCTTAGATATATACATACAGGAGATCAGGTTGCAGCTATCTTCACCAAAGCTTTGCCTAGAGAGTCGTTTGCTACTTTTCGACATTGTCTAGGAGTTCAGGATGTACAGTTGAGTTTGAAGGGGAGTGTTAATATCCCAAGCTCATTGAGTTGATCTAGGGTTGTTACGTACCTATGGTACAGATCTGTTTAGGGCTAATCCGAAATTAGGGTTTCCTTGTACTCACCCTATATATATACAAGGGAAGGCAAAGCCTTCCTCATCTCATTCATGTACACTCTCTCTTGTATGTTTGGTGTGCTCTCCTCTTCTTGGAGTGATTCCTGAAGAGTCGATTTATCAACAAGTACTTGGAAGAAGACGAGGAGTTCAAGGTGGCAGGGGTGGTGGTAGGGGTAATGGTAGAGGACCAACCCATACTCAAGTGTTAGCCCATGAGGCTAGTCATGAGGTGAACATAGCATCTCGACTGGAGCAGTTGGAGCAGAAGATAGCAAGTATGGCTATAGCTCAACAAAGATCAGATTCTGGAGCTGGTGCCTCTACATCATATGATGGAGATGTTGTGGAGTACATGTCTTGTGGGCACAACCATGTGCAGTTGTTGTGACTCGTAGTGCAACACATACTACTGAGTCTAGAGGAGCGTAAGTGGAGTTGGATACACAAAGAGGGGAGGCTAGCGGACAAGTTAGACTTCCTCAGTCTTTCACATTGTCAGAGGCATTGAACACCTCATCCATGGCTCCTAGACAAAGTATTGGAGAGATGAGGGTGCAAGCCAATGTGGATGTACTTGGAGATGGAGCAAGTAGGGACCAGCCATCAACATCGTCTGAGGTAGCATTCAACGCAATGTTGGGGATGGCAAAGACTCTTGTTCATTCTCCTATTTTCTCAGCCAAGGATTTATTGGCGTTGGGGGTGTCATCATCCCATGTACTACGATTGGCAGCCACACTTTGCGAAAGCAAAGAGGATGTGTTGGTCGCTTCTAGTAGTGTGAGCACTAGTAGTGTTGATCTTGGGATCATGACAGCTACTAGTGGAACTTGGCAAGCTGTTGGCGCTCGAATGATGGAGTTTTCAGCAAGGCCAGCATACGAGCGTACCAGGGTGTCACCAAGTGTGGTGATGTTGGATAATAGAAGTGGTGTCTTCTGTTTGGTCGGACCTTCATGAAAGGTTTATCGACCTCAACGCGTGTTGTTGGATTCTGGTGCACAACCCCTTATGTTGGGTAAGGACGCACTGCTTGGTTTTGGTTTGTGAAAGACCGATGTGGGGAGATGTCCATTCTAGATTCAGACACTTCTTGGAGGTTCTAGTGATGCCCCAACACCATACATCACCCGGGTGGGGTTGACTATGCAAGTGCAATTGGATCATGTCACGGATAGCTCTACAACGCGAAAGCATGTCGTGGGTTACACTTACACGTAGAGTCCTATGATGTATTGGTGGGTGCGGCAGTGTTATACCCGATGGGGTTTAGCATTGATTATTGGGAGGAGACATCCTCTTGTTGGTCAGGTTGGCAATCTGGTGAGGGCCGAGTGAGTCGATTACCTGTACGATTCATTACCGGTTCTAGGTCTTTACCAAGTGGAGGTTTGGCGTATGTTGCAGCCTTCAGTACTTGTGTTACTTGGCCTGGTGACTTGTTGGAGGGTAACATGGATGCTCATGATAGTCATGGTCAAGAGGATGTGGCTATCATGCCAAGTCTTAGTGGAGTAGTGTCATCCACATTGGATGGAACACTAGGTACTTCATGTATGCAGCTACAACACATGGCTTATCAATTAATACATCAAGCTCCGGAGAGGGAGGAGACGAAGGAAGTTATTTCCACTTCCATTATGTTGTCACCTTTAGATACAATGCCTATTTCTTGGCAGTATCCAGAGGAGGGTATAGGTGTTCTGGATCTGTATGGAGGGATTAGCACATGTTTGGCTGTTGTTTTGCAGTCTCGCATACGAGTACATTGATACTTGTATGTGGAGCGAGATGAGATTGCAAGGCGCGTCTCATTACGCCATGTGGCACAGTTGGTACAGAGATACCCAGATCTTCTACCAATGTTGGCAGTTCAAGGATATAAGCAGGCCTTGCCGTCAGATATTTTGTTGCTGGGAGCGCAGGACCTTGCTCGGCATGGCACCATACATTTGGTTATTGCTGGATGGCCATGTCAGGGACACATACGTGTTGGTAATGGTCATGGACTACATGATTCACGTTCTGGCATGTTTTGGGAGATGTTACGTGTGTTACGTTCTCTCCAATCACAACAAACATATTCTCCAGCATACATTTTGGAGAATGTTCCCTTGTTGGGTGATCCACGTGCACGGGTGATGACGAGTGCACATCAGGTATGGTCATGGATTGTACCAGCGGTATTACTGGATGCAGCGAGAGTAGGATCTTGTGCACAACGTCCACATCTATGGTGGACAAACCTTCTTCCAAGGGAGATTTTATTGCGAGCATATGACGGAGTGGAGAGGCCCTCATATCTCACAGTGGAGAGTATTTTGGATGTGGGCAGACACTCCCAGGTAGTGGTCTATGCTGACAGGTCACCCATGGCAATGGTGAACCTCGTGGGTCAGCCAAGAGTGGCATTATCCACATTGTTGAGTAACCTAGCTTCCCATGCTTACAGAGAGGGAGGACTTTGACTTGTATGGGATTCTCGCTTGCAGCGGTTGGTGGAACCCAAAGCTGAAGAGAGAGAGAGAGATAGAGCTATGGGATTTTGTACCGGTACTACAGCAGTACCTACATTGTTAGAGGCATCACGATGTCAGGTGTTGGGTCAGGCTATGGACATGAATTGTTTGACATGGATTGTGAGCCATGGATTGGCTGAGTAGAGACGCATGCGATCCACATGTATGACTGTAAGCTCTTTGCCTACCGAGACGGTGGAGGCAAAAGCTGGGGGCGAGAAGTGCCCAAGATCTCATCCTTGGTCTTATGGGGATGTTAGAGAAGGAGAGGTAGGGTCTTTTTCGAGTATCGTTAGAGTTTTTTACGCGGAGCAAGCGGTGGTTACCACTTGAGACCTTTGTGATACAACACAAGAGGTTACAGCTATAGTAGTAGGAGTTGTTCACACTTAGATAGTGGAGCCTGGTATGAGAGAGCAGAAAAAGCTTTTTGCTCAAGAGGTTGTCATTTAGCAACTAGATACTACGTCTTCTATCTCTAGTGTCGATGGAGAGGATATTTGGGATATTGAGATTGGTCCCAAAGTGACAAGAGAAGAAAGACGTAGGGTGTGGAGGTTTCTGAGGAGTTTCAGAAACTGTTTTGCCTTCACTATAAAGGATTTAGGCTGTTTGAAGGGACATGGCATACGGATTGAGTTGACAATAGATGCAGCAGTCTTCTGTCGTCCCTATCGATATAGTGATATGGAGAGAGATCTGATCCAAAGTAGGTGTCAATACCTTCTTGAGGCTCGATTAGTGGAGATATCATATGGAGAGTATGCCTCTGCTGTGGTGATGCCAGTCAAGAAGGATATACATAGCAATTATGCAGATAGACGCATGTGTGGTGACTACCAATCTGTCAATCGACAGACAAAATCTGATCGATATGCTATGCCTACACTTGAGGAGGTCTTTGATGCAGTTGGACATGCAAAGTTTTTCAATACATTGGATTTACGAGCAAGATATCATCACTTGCGGATTCGAAATGAGGATAAGGCCAAGACAGCCTTTTGGGCAATTGATTTGCATGGCAAGGATGTGTTGTATCAGTGGAAGTTCTTACCATTTGGGTTGAAGAATGCACATGCTGAGTTCCAAAGAGTGATGGATAGGATCCTAGCCGGACTTGATTGTGCCCGAGCCTACATTGATGATATTCTAGTGTATAGTGCTACAGTTAGGGAGCATGAGATACATTTGCAGGAGGTACTGAGCGACTGATTGCTCATGGCCTCAAGTTGTATCCTAGAAAGTGCAAGTTCTTTCAGGAGCAGGTAGAGTACTTGGGTCATACCATATACGCAGGAGGATTGGGAGTTAAGCAAACCAAGGTGGAGGCAATCTTGCGTATTCCACAACCCTCAGATGTGAGTAGGGTGCGAGCTTTCCTTGGACTTGCAAACTTCTATCGTCAATATGTGCGAGGATTTAACACTATTGCCAAAGCCTTGACAAAGCTGACAAAGCTAGATCAAGAGTGGAGTTGGGGAGATGAACATGAGAGAGCTTTTGTTGAGCTCAAGGGAAGGTTGACATCTGCCCCTATTTTGAGGAGACCTGTGAGAGGTCGTCCATTTCATGTACAAACTGATTGGAGTATGTTGGGTTTGGGAGCAGTGCTAACCCAACATGATGATGAGGGGAAGGAGTTTGTAGTGGCTTATGCAAGTCGTTCCAACAATGCAGCCGAGTCGAAATATAGTTCTTATGAAGGAGAATGTTTGGCAGCTGTTTGGGCGGTGACACATTTCAGATGTTATTTGTTTGGAAACTCCTTCACTCTCATCGCTGATCATCAATCATTGAAATGGTTTATGGAATCAAACAAGCTTACAGGAAAGCTTGCACGATAGGCTCTTATCCTATAAGAGTATGATTTCACGCTTGTTCATAGACCTAGGGTGGTGAACCGTGATGCAGATGGGTTAAGTTGAAACCCATGTACAAGTCAAGTTGACGAAACCGGGGCTCGATGGCACGGTGATACTGATGAAGAGATGGTGCCGGGTTGGCATGCATAAGCCTTTTTGAGTATGTTGGCACTTGAGAGCTATATGATATCTCTCTTGGATCAGAGAGCAGATATGTTAGCCTTGGACGCTGAGACTGAGGACGGTTTGATGGTAAACCAAGACATCTATGATGACATGCTGGTGTTGGAGTATCTTCGTAGCGGTGCTTTGTTGGGCACCTTGAGTGCAAAGGAGCGGGATTGAGTTTTACAGAGAGCTCGATGGTTAAGATGGGAAGGTAGATACCTTCTTTGAGTATGGGGAGATGGCAGCATTCATGTTCTGCCACTTCCATCTCAGAGAGCACAGTTGGTCAGACATGCTCATGAGGAGTTAGGTCATTTTGGAGTAAAGCGGTCACATAGCTTACTTCAAAATCATTATTGGTGGAGAGGTATGCAAACTGAGGTGCAATAGTTTGTGGCCAGATGTATGGTATGTGATCGTGTTCGAGCATCATTCAATGCCCCTACACCACAACTACATCCTCTACCGATTATGGGACTTGGTTATCGTTGGAGCTTGGATTTTGCATGACCTTTGCCATTGACTATACGATATCATCGATATGTGTTGGTCATGGTGGAACATTTCTCCAAGTGGATTGAGTTGGTGGCCTTGCCCGACAAGTCAAGTGAGGGAACATCTTATGTGTCCTTAGCTGAACTGCTTAGCCGATTTGGTGCTGTGGAAGTGTTGATCGATCGAGGGGTACTGAGTTTTTGGGCGAGTTTCAGACTTTGTGTGATCAAGCATTGATCGATAATCGTACCACCTCAAGAGATCATCTCGAGGCTGATGGTCTAGCAGAGAGAGTTGTTCAGACGGTGAAGAGAGGACTAAGAAAGTTTAGCTTGGAGAAAGGTCATCTGGGACATCCAGCTACCATGGTTGGCCATGGGTTATCGATTTAGCCGGCAAGCATCTCTAGCGTCATTCTCACCGTACTTTTTATTATATGGTAGATATCCAGACTTACCTGCAGCTATCCGTCGAGAGTCATGTGAAGTCTTGGACTTGGATAACCTGATGTTTGGATTAGGGTGTGTTCTCAAAGGGCAGAACTCTTCCGTAGAGTCATGCCCATGGCATTTGAGAACTTGGCTATTGCTCAGCATAGAGTACTTTGCGTTATGCTACCATCCGAGGAGGTGGATATCGACCTTCAATTTGCAGATTTCATCTTGGTGATTAAGTTTACTTGCAGCAGAGTGCACCGAACACATTGGATGTTATGGCTGGTTGCATGATTCTCCGAGTACGTGAGGTTTTACCTTCTTGAGTTTTGGTATTGGAGGATCGTGATGGTGTGATTTGGAAGGATATGCGTAATTATGCGCCATGTCACCTTCCAAACATTGATGGTACTATGGATCTAAGCCTGGCAGTTGTACATGCATGCTTGAGATGTATGTCATGTGGATCAGCTGTGGAGCAGCCAATATGTTGATTTGTGATTCTTGTTCGAGAGGATGGCATATGTCATGTTTGACACCTCCTCTCAATGCGGTGCCCAATGGACGGTGGAGATATCCTCGATGCGTTTAGCAGGCAAGCAGGTCTGTAGCACCCGGCCTCCTCATCTTAGCCCCATGAAGGGCATACCATGCTATGGACTAGATGGCTACATGGTGTTAGAGGGACCTAACCATCAGTTTGGGGCGATTGTGGTACACTTGTGTTGGTGTATGACGATCTATGTGTTGTGATGTTTGATGTGACAGCGATGTATGTTGTGATGTGATATGTATGTGCATGATAACTGTCACGACTTATGTAGTGGCATCTCTAGTTAGATAGGTGCGTGTATGCAGGAGCAGATACAACAATTAGAGCCGGTTGTGCATTTAGCGCCATTCGCATAGGAACTGCCGTTAGGGCCGACAGCGCCGTTAGGGGTCCTAGGGCTCAAGGGGTAGAGATCGAATTAGAACTCCTTGGAGAGCAGTTTTTGAAGTTGAGCCTTGGAGAGTGTGGCTATGATAGATAGTAGCTAGTGTGAGAACCTGTAGTCTTTGAAGCACAAAGTGGGGTTGGCTTGATTGTAATCTCTCTTTTATGCTATGATTATGAGCGGAGTGTCCTTGTGGACGTTTTGAGAGTAGAAAAGATTAATTGTGGTACACTTGTGTTGGTGTATGACGATCTATGTATTGTGATGTTTGATGTGACAACGATGTATGTTGTGATGCGATATGTATGTGCACGACAGTTGTCTTGCAAGTGGACGTTGAAAATGCTTTTAACAGCTTCTCGCGTGCATCCATTTTTAGAGAGCTAAGAGAGGTTGGTGTACCCCTATCAAGCCTCATTCCTTTCATACGGTCTTTCTATGGTTCACATTCTTCTCTATTTCATCAGCATGGCTATTTCGAGGAGGGAGTCACCGTTCTACAATCCGCTACTAGCACTGGACAGGGAGATCCTTTGGGAGGATCCCTATTTACCATGGCTCATTATAGAGCTCTTGTGTCTTCTGCTTTGGCCATGTCCGGTTGTGTGTTTCCCTCCTAAGCGGATGATACACACATTGTGGGCCTTGTAGACAACAATAGGTAGGCCTTTGATTACTTGACTACGAGCTTCATCTTGTAGGCTTGAGAGTCAAGGTGTCAAAATGTAGGGCTTGGTCTTCTTTGGGCATTCCGCTTCATCTTCAGCTTCCAGAGGGATGTATGATATCGACAGACGGCTTACGTATTCTAGGAGTGTCAGTAGGGTCTGAGGATTTTGTTTCACGCTACCTTGACGTTGCATTGACCGAGGATGTTTTGCATGTAGATGACCTTCCTCTACTAGGGGATCCGCATGTGACGTTTGGTAAACTGTCATCTAGTATTGCTTGTCGATCCACCTACCTTCTTCGCACGGTTCCTCCTTCACCTACATTCATATCACGTTTGACAGTCTTTAATAGGAGGATCATGGACGTCTTTGATGACATCGTCAGACCAGGGACATTCGAGTATGTGACTGGAGATTTGGCAAGGAGACAGACATCTTTGCCAATTTCATGTGGAGGGGTAGGCTTATTATCGATGGAGGAGACGGCACCTACGGCATTCTTGATGAGTTGGGCACTCGATGCACCTTTGTTATCTTCTCGATTTATGATCATAGATAGACCTATCTTGGAGATATATGTGACGAACGTCTATACGAGATCATTTCCCTTACAGATATTATTATGACATACGAGAGATGCTTTACCACGGGAGGTACGACATGAGTTTCCATCTTTTTCTTCTTTGGCTACCGATTGGACTAGGGGTATATGGTCTATCTTGATGGACCGATAGTTTTAGGAGGCTCTACATTCACTCTTAGTGGATCCGGCCATTCCTCATACTACTCGAGCTCATCTACGGTCTTGCTCGGGCAAGGGTGCAGGCTCTTGGATCTTGACTCAATCATGCATCAGGGCTTTTCGACTCGCACCAGCTACTTTTTCCACAACGATGAGGTGCCGTCTTGGCTTGGTCCATCCATCTACATCTTCATTACTCACATGTGAGTGTGGTATCACTTTAGATGCAACAGATGTTCATATGACTCGTTGTCCATTCGGAGGGCAGAGAATAGCTACCCATGATGCCATTATGGATGTGGTGTTTGCTATGGCGCGAGAGGGTGAATACCTCACATGGAGAGAGCGTTGGTATGCCTTGCAGTCGACTAGGGTTAGGGCAAACCTGTACTTGGTTCGGGAGGACCAGGTCACTGTGGCTCATGTGGTGGTTACCAATCCTACTAGAGACACAGTTTTAGAGGGGGTGATCACCCATCCTCCAGGATGGGCGGCGAGTGAAGCGGCAGCAGCCAAGGTCTCCAAGTATAGAGGTATGCAGAGAGATCACCTCTTTGTTCCTCTAACTTTGGAGTTATATAAAGCTATGGACACCGACTTTGACATGTTCATGAAGGAGTGCGCGAGAGCCTACCATACTATGCGACATGGGATATCACTCTCTTTAGCTTACTGTATAGCCTATTTTAGGCAACGTGTTTCCATTGCTCTACAGAGAGCACTAGCTGGTGCAATCCATAGGAGAGCAATCATATTAGGTGATGCTTCTTCAGATGCTCATGTTGTTTGTAGACCTTTTGACCTAGATAGTTCAGATATCTTAGGTGTTGTAGGACATATTTCCGAGTGTGATACTATTGGAGCCTAGCCCCATGTTACCGGTTTGGTTCCATCCTTATTCGCTTTGATGGGGTCTTCCCATCCCTTTTGTTATTATACTTTGTGTTCCACTCAATGCAGAACCAAGTCACGAGCATTACAAATATTTTAAAATATAGTAAACGTAATTCAGTTACAGTTGGCTTTATGGTGAACAGTACCGATGTCGTGTTGTGACACGGCTACTATGAGAAGATGATGACATGTGTCATCTTCAGAGTTGTTGTCATGACGGTGATACTTTAGGTTAGGATAACCGACGGCATTGTAAGGCTGTTAAGAGCCGGAGAGACCTAGACACATCACCTTGCTGACTAAGGAGCTTATCTGATCGAAGTGGAGTCGATGTTGGACATGGATAGAGGACAACATGATCCTCTAGATGTACCGATGCCGAGTCCATTTATGATCAACATCAGGTGTCTTCATCGTGATCACTTTCAGGTATACTTAGCCGGTTTCGAGTTATCATTTTAACTTTTATTAGTGACAACTCATATTGTGTATAGGATATCTAAGTAGTGTGTTTAGGATAGTTGTAAAGCTTTAAGTTAAAATGGAGCTAATTTGGTCACACTAGAGTTCAAAATAACACTATCCATTCCCATTGGTCTAGGAGTTTTGGCCAATGAGAACACTAGGGCAACTTCTTTAAAGTTTTTAGGGATTTGGAGACCTTCCAAGGGGACATTCAAAGATATGAAGATAGGGTTGGAGAGCTGACAGGATGAGCTACGACGTGTGCTCAAGAATTGATGGATTTGAAGAATTTATCACTCTGAAATGGAGATTCAAAGATAGAGAAAGAAACTTAGACCTTTGAGTATATTTGGGGTGTTTTTGAGAATCTTACGAGGGCTTTGAGAGATCTGAATCAATTGAAATGTAGTTTACAACTCATGCTTGTGTTTGGATTGAAATTTTGACTCAATTGGATGAGTTTTGAGTATAAAGAGATAGGTTGAAGTTTATGTATACAGTCAGAGTTGCAAGATTGCACTGACTATCACGAAGTTAGTACATCAATCATATCTTTTTATATCAGAAAGTTTTGTCAATAAAACTTTCCACAATAGAAGTTCAGATGAAAAGTGACCTTCGTATGAAATTTGAGAGCAATTGGAGTCAAGAATTGGGATGTGTGATGGTTTTAGTACACAGGGGTCTGTATATTGCCTTATGATATAGTGTGTAAATCGACAATTGTTCTCAGAGATCTAGAAAATAGAAATATTAAAAACTTTTCAAAGAGATTAAAAGGGTTGTGGAGCAATTTTCTGTGAAGTTTAGGCGAGAGTTATTGGTCAAATCATTGGATATCATAATCTTCTTCCATTGAAGTTTTACCGATTGTAATGAACTCGAATGTGGAGTGATGAGGAGAAGAAGAAGAGATTGTCAACTCACACGAGGTTCAAAAGGGTTCTTCTACAGCCATGCGCTTAGGCGTTCACAAAGCAAAGAAATGTCCATGCGACACCGCTAGATGCGAGATGTGTGTTTTTATCTTGAATGTTCACCAATTATCACTTTAAGGTGGTAGTTACACATCTATCTTTTGATTATAGCAATTCTTCAGTTCATCCCATAGTTCCTGATATATTTTCAGTTTTTCTCATAGATAAGTCTTTTCTAGGGCTTCGCCATGATGTTTATTGTGCAAATCTCAATCAAATTCCCACCTTGACTCAGTTGAAATTGGAGCTCCAGTTGCTTAAATCTCCCTTCTTTTCTTCATCATCTTATAATCCATAGATACATCTCTACTATCTCCTGCTTTCAACAATTACCAATCTTTTTTATGGCGTTGACTATGTCAGGGCTTATTTAGTGGCACTCCTAGTTTGGTAGTTGCGCGAAGGTAAAAATTAATACAAAAATTAGCATTATTTGTACTTGACGTTTTGTTAGGGCCAATAGCATAATTAGAAGACCTAGTGCTCAAGGGGTAGAGTTCACATTAAGTCTCCTTGAATAACAATTTTCAAAGTTGAGACTTTGAGAAAGTGGCTATGGTGGAACATTAGCTAGTTCATAAACCTAAGATTATTTTAAACTCAAAGTGAGTTTGGCTTGACTGTAATTTTAATTTTTTTTTATGCTATGGTTATGACCTATAAGATACATGGTTGTACATATAGGATAAAATATGAATATATCTTAAGTGTGATTAAGTTTATTTTAGTCATGCTTATGTTTAGCTAGTTATGTTTAAATTGGAGGAAAATATAAAGTAACTCTTGATGTAGTAGATAAAAACAACCTATTTTGTTGTTAAGGGCAATCAAATAACAGATTTTATCACATGGATATATTGACTTTCCTTGATTTGGACTAGTTTTTTTATTGGTTTGATTTGATGAGGATCCTTAAATCTATGAGCGAGATTGACTTGGTGTATCAAATTGAATTGGAGGGTAGTTTGACTTCTAGAAGATCCAAATGGACCAGTTGCATGTTGCCATGTACACTTTCTCATTGGAATTTATGATTTTTCTCTCAATTAAATTTGATAAGAGAAAGTTACATGATGATTATTTGTAGTTACTAGGATAATATTATAAGTAGTTTAAATAGAGAGGTTGAGAATCACCTCTCAACCTGATTTTGGGGAAGCATTGTTTGGAGAGTAAAGCCTTGTTTAGGGTTGGAGCCTTATTTCGAGGAAGCCTTTGATCATCAATAAATGAAATCTATCTTTTGAGTAATATTTTAATCTATGTAAAAGATATGTAGTTTGAAATTTGATTGTTTATGTAAGAGGGTGCATTCAGTCTATAGATTGAAACATGTAATTCTAAAAACATGATTAGCTTTCAAAAAGAAATTGGAGATAAACCAGAGTGAGAGTAATCTGAAAATCTGGAGATCATATTTTTTGTTCAGTTGTCGGGACCTCAATCTAGAAGGAATAGAAACATTTCAAATTCAGTTTCATATCCATAAAAAAATAACGATGAGAACTCATTTGGAGAAAATAGTGGGGGAAGAGCAAGCCGAAATCATGCTACAAAAAATTGTATCATTTGTGTACCCAATAGTGTTATATGATAGCTTGAATGCCATTTTGTATATTTTGTTTACTTAAGTGTTATTTGAGATGAGTTGAAAGAAATATAATGCATTTTTGGGATGAAAAATTTATTTTTCAAATTTTTTGTGAGAATTTTATTGATTTTAGTTCAGTAGGTGGGATATGTTGTGGACTTAAAATCACAATCAAATCACATCTATGTCAAAAGTTATGATGGTTAGAATCTGGTAGTATCATCATGGGTTTTAAAACATAGTTCTCAGTCAGGTTAATGAATTACAAGTTTCACTTTGGCATGTTTTGAAGATGTTACATATGTTACAATCTTTTCAGACACAAAAAATATATTTGCCATCATATATTTTGGAGAATGTTCCTTTATTGGGTGATCCATATGCACTAGTGATGACGAGTGTATATCATGTATAGTTTGTGACCTCTGTGCTGATTCTCACTCATGCTTACCTTCTATGGCTTTTTGAAAGCTCATCATAAATCTAGAAGAATATTTTAAATCTCGATGATCGTAGTCATGGTATAACTTCTTATTCAAACACTCAACATCCAATCTTCATACTATACTCTCATGACAATTCTTCTAGGTATAAAATCTCACAAAGTACTCAAATAGCACTCAACAAGGTCAAGATCATTCAATGAATGTCCAAGTTGATCACCAAAACAAGGCTTGAGAATGATTCTCAACCTCTCTATTTATACTTAGAATTTTACTCTAGTAATTAAAAATAATTATCATGTAATTTTCTTATCAAGTTTAATCAAGATAGAGATTACAACTTTCAATGAGAATGGTTACATGACAACATGCAATTGTTCCACTTGGACCTTCTAGAAGCCCAACTACCATCGAATCGACTTTGGTGTATCAAGTCAATCTTGCGCATACATTTATGGATCATCATCAATTCAAACCAACGAAATATTAGTCAAGTCAATGAAAGTTAAGATATGCATGTGATGGAATATGACCCTTGATTTCCCACTAAATAATAAAATAATTGTTCTCATCATCCACTCTATTACATAAAAAATCCCTAACTATTTCTCCAATTTAATCATAACTAGATAAACATAATCATCACTAAGCTAAACTTGATGTTTTAACTTAATCATAGATAAACAACATTTTCTAAATAAATACATTTTATTCTAAAGATACAACCTTGGATCTTACATTTATCCCCAAACTAAGATTTCACTCAGTCCTCGGAGTTATCGTGCATATATATATATTGCATCATAACATACATCATTATCACATCAAATATATATATATAAATCCCTAACTATTTCATAACCATAACATAAAAGAAAGATAACAGTCGAGTCAAACCCATTTTGAGCAACATAGCCACACTCTCAAAGACTCAATTTCAAAATCTACACTTCAAGGAGTCCTAATTTGAACTCTATCTCTTGAGCTTTAGATTTTCTTATGAAGCTATTAGCCCTAACGACACATTCAATATGAATAACGATATATAGATGTTCTAATTGTTCAATCTACTTTATCTTCACGTATCTATCTAAATATGGATGCCACTACTTAAGTCGTGAAAATTGTCGTGCACATACATATTGCATCACAACATACATCATTGTCATATCAAAAATCATAATACATAGATCGTCATACATCAACACAAATGTATCACAATCGTACTCTAACTGATGGTGAGATCCCTCTAAAATCAAGTAGTCATTTAGTCCATTAACATGATATGCCCTTCCTAGGACCAAGATTAGGAGGTCATATGCTATAATGCCCCATAGTTAGTCCTTTGTTTGTAATACATATTATCTAACGGTCAAATTAACTTGCGTGCTAATTTCATCGAGGACATCTCTACCGCCCACTAGACACTGCAATGTCAAACATAACATATGTCATACTCTTAAACGAGAATCATAGATCAACATACTGTTGCTCCACCAACTAATATACATAATAGAAATCTCAAGTATGCCTGCAAAATTACTAGGCTTGGATCTATAGTACCATCAATATTTGGAAGGTGACATGGCACACAATTATGCACATGATCCTTCCAAATCACATCATCATGTACCTCTAGTATCAAAACTCCAGAAGTTTTGGTACTAAAGGTACATGATGGTGTGATCAAAAGTAATATCCAATGTGGTTGGTGCATTTTACGACAAATAAACATAATCATCAACATGAAATGTGCAAATTGAAGGTTGATATCCACCTCCTTGGATGGTAGCAAAGTGCAAAGTATCTCTGTGTTGAGCAATAATTATGTTTCTCAAATACCACAGACATTATTCTATGATAGAGTTCTATCCTATGAGAACACACCCCAATCCAAACATTAAGGTTATCAATGAATAGTGAGTTTTAGTTGCAGATAAGTCTCTATCTCTACCATATAATAGAATATATGGTGAAGAGGATACTAAAGATGCTTGTAGGCTAAATCGATAACCCATGGCCAATCACGGTAGTCGGATGTCCAAGTCTCCTAAATGATCTTTCTCTCCAAGCCAAACTTTCTTAATACTCTTTACATCATATGAAAACCTCTCTCTGCCAAACCATTAGTCTTAAGATGATTTATTGAGGTGGTATGATGATTGATCAACACTCGATCACACAAAGCTTGAAACTCATCTAAAAACTCAATACTTGATCAATACATCTCCATTGGTGCACCAACTTGGCTAAACACGGAAGCTAAGAACTCATAAGTTGTTTCCTCATTTGACTTATTAGGAAATGACATCAACTCAATCCACTTGGAAAAATATTCCACCATGATCAACACATATTAATGATGTCGTATATTCAATTACAAAGGTCTTGCGAAATCCAAGCTCCAATAAGAATCAAGTAGCGAATGTGTAGGGGATCTAATTGTGGTTTAGGGGAATGGAATGGTGCATGAACACAATCACATATCACACATCTGGTCACAAAATGCTACATCTTAGTTTGCACATCTCTCCACAAATAATGACTTTGAAGTAAGCTATAAGTACGCTTCACTCCAAAATGAACTAACTCCTCATGAACATGTTTGATCAACTGCGCTCTCTAAGATAAAAGTGGCACAACATGAATGCTTCCATCTCCCCATACAAGGTGAAGGTGTCTACTTTTTTATCTGTCAAGACTTATGTAACGACATCTCTAGTTAGGTAGGATCGCATATGCGGGAGCAAATATAACAGTTAGAGTCAATTGTGTAGCTAGTGCCATTTGCATTGGAACTCCCATTAGGGCCAACATTGCCATTAGGAGACCAAGGGCTCAAGGGGTAGAGTTCGAATTAGGGCTCCTTGGAAGGCAGTTTTCGAAGCCTTTGAGAGTGTGGCTATGATGGAGAGTAGCTAGTGCAAGAACCCGGAGTCTTTGAAGCACAAAGTGAATTTGGCTCAATTGTAATCTCTCTTTTATGCTATAGTTATGAGCGGAATGTCCTTGTGGACATTTTGAAAGTAGAAAAGATTACTTCAAAAACTGCAAATTGGATTCTATGGTGAGAACTGTGAGTTCTTGGAGCACTGAAGGTGCTTTGACTTTTGATTGATGGTAGCTTCCATCTTTTTGTTGTAGAGTGTGTATGGCGTTGATGGAGTGAAGACCGTGGTGATGATCTAGAAGTGGGTCAATTCAAAGTATGATGTGATCGATTTTGAATTTTTGAATTTTTTATTTAAGTGTGTAAATCCGAAACGACAATTTTCAAGGACAAAAGCGTTGATAAAAATTGAAAAAAATTGATAGATGCTTAAAATTATCTTGGGGCTTAAAATCAAGATTGGCTGAAAAAGATTTCGAATAGAAGTGCTCGAAATCCAAGAGTTGATGTTTTGAAGTTTTCCAGTAAAAAATAGGGGCGGCATGTTATCAAATTATCATATACTGTACGTTTGATCTAAAATTTGATGGAGTGATAGAAGACATAAAGTATCTTGCAGGGGTGTAGAGATGTCAGCCACAAGGCTGGCAGTGTTAAAATTGCAAATTTTTGACATTTTGGGGTCTGAAATTGGAGTTGAAGATTTTCAAAGTCATGCAGAAGTTTCACACGATGTCTAATAAAAAAATTGCATTAGAGAGCAAATTAAAAAGGCCTAATTTAAAGCAACGCCTAATACAATTGGACAACCAATGTCAGATTATCAATCTGTAGAGTAAAAGGCCTCCAAAATTGAATTTTAGTATTTTTAAATACCCTCCTAAGGCTATGTCAATCTAGGTTGGGTTGATTTGATCCCTTTGATGGATCTTTTTGAGATGAGGTATTGTTATTTATGTTTCTTGTGATTGATATACCTCCATCTTGGCTTCATGTTTATGCAACATATTTGTTTGTGTTGGTGCTTTGTTGTTCGGAGTGTTAGTGCTACTGTGTGTTGCCAATAGTGAGGCTGAATTTGCGGACCAATCAAACTATTCATGATTCTTCTCAATGAGACAGGACTTGCGGACTTGTTGACTGAGTGAGTGCATGTGGTGATGGCAGGTTTCAGATTGCTAGTGTGTTATCATCTTGTGGTGCCTCGGGTATTTTTTGTTGTGGTTTATGGTTCAAGTTGGGGACCAGTTGCTGTACGGTTACGGAGGTGATACATTGATGTCATAGTGGAGTTCTCTGGAGGTTCCGAAGGAGAGATTGCTCAAATTAGCGATGGGTGCACCCGTAGCGGAGTTTGTACCGACCTTGGTCTTTTCGATTCACATAAGACTTTGATTTATTACCAGAGAGTGACAGAGCTGAGCTTGATGATATATTGGAGTGTGTCCCCGCACCGTTGTTGTGCAACATGGATGATATCTATGGGGCCACCAAGGGTTCTATATGATATTCGGGTACATATGGTACTATTGAGATGGATGACTTCATGTAAGAATTTGACTCATGGTGTGATTTACAACGGATGCACAACTCTAAGTTGTTTAGTCTATTTATGGCTTTTTCTATTTAAAAGATTATTTCAGCATTTAGAGGGTCCACCAATGGATGATTATCATGAGTTTTGGTGTGAACACCCTTAGGAGATTGAGTTTTGGAGACAATACTGGTCTCCAAACTATATTTATATTACTTCGGGTACAGTGGTTGGTGATGTGAGTTCATCCTCTGTACCTGACACTGATGATACAGTTAGAGCTAGTCGAGTTGGGAAGAGTTTAGAGGTCCCAACCTTTAACCCTATTCTGGAATATTTTGCTCGGTTGAGGAGAGACTACCAAGGGATGAGAATTGACAAGCTATGAGGCTTGTAGGAGTTTCTGTTAATATCCCACGCTCATCGAGTTGATATAGGTCGATCTTTGCCTGATGACTACAGGCCGTAGATCTAGGGTTGTTACGCATTGATGGTACAGATCTGTTTTTGGGCTAACCCAAGATTAGGGTTTCCTTGTTCTCACCCTATATATACAGGGGAAGGCGAAGCCTTCCCCATCTCATTCATGTACACTCTCTCTTGTCTCTTTGGTGTGCTCTCCTCTTCTTGGAGTGATTCCTGAAGAGTCATTTTCTCAACATGGTATCAGAGCTTGGTGGGAGCATTAGTTTTGTAGATTAGACATAGTAGAGTTTGGAGATCGGTGAGGGAGGCTATCCCGGCCAAGGCGAGTAGATTGATGGGGAACCATTTCGTGTTTTCTCAGAATCTTCAATCGCGTTTTTGGAGGTCAAGATGATCTTTTTCGACCTATTTCTGATCACCCAACTCCATATGGGAGTTGTCTTGCGGAGAATGGTCGAATTTAGTAGTCATGAAGTTTTCGTGCGATTTGGAGTTGTTGGTGGTAGTTATCGCCTTTTCCAAAACCTTTGAGGAGCTGTTTGGAGGCCTAAACGAGCGTTTTTGGAGATTTGAGTGTTTCTACCGAAGCCAAGGCTTTTGTCTTCGCGCAGGTAGAACTTTGCTCGCCTCTGTCAAAGCTCCTACCACGAAAAATTTCGGCTCAAACCGAGCTTTCTTCGTCATTTTCGCTTAAAGATGCATAAAGCAAAATCGCGAACACATCCCCCCCCTTCATCTGCAGGTCAAGATAAGCGCATTTTGCCAGTTTCTGGAGCTTTGCATGTTTCTTGATCGAGGTGCAGAGGTTTTTTTTTTCCCGCCCTAGTCGCGGAGGTGTTTTTTTTTTTTACGTGCGCGCACTTTGCCGTGTTGGGGTCGTGATTTCCGCTCGTGACCACAACCATGGCAGAATCCGTGAGCATGATCACTGGAGAGAAACTCGACAAGAACAATTTCCAAACGTGGAAATTTCGAATGAAGACCTTCCTTCAAGGCCAAGGGCTATGGGAGCTTGTGACCGGGGAGGAGAAAGCACCAATAGTGGTTGCTGGTGATCTTCAAAGTGAGCAGACATTGCGTGAGTGGAGAAAGCGGTCGTATCAAGCTATCCACTACATTGCGCTCACGATTTCAGGCTCGATGATTGGTCACATTCAAGACTGTGACACACCCAAGGAAGCTTGGGACGCGTTGTCACAGATGTTCCATTCGGGAAACGAAGCTCGAAAGTCAGTAGATTCTTTGCGGCAATTCAATATCTGATCAAGAAAAGGCTCGATGTGTGCTAGTGACTACGTCAATCACATCAAAACCGGCGAATCGGTTAGCATCTGTCAATGTTCAACTTGATCCGACTGTGATTATCGGTGCGACATTGCAGGGACTGCCTACCGAGTACAAGCAGTTCATTACGTCCATTTCGACAAGAGAACCTCTTCCGAAGTTCGATTTAACCTGGGTCCCAATGATGTTGGGAGAAGAAGTGCGAATTCTGGGCACTTCTGGTGCTTCGTCTAGCCCGCAAGAAGGTGTGTTTTTTGCAGGTTCTGGAGGTCGAGGTAGAGGTCGTGGCAGAGGAGCCGGATATGGTGGTGGTAGAGGTCGTATGCGAACAAGGCCCTCAACCAAGTTAGGTGTGCCACCGGCCGCCGTAAGAAAAGTTAACACCGCAACTCTTGTCACAAGAATGGCCACTATGCCAAAGATTGTTACAAGCGTCAAAACGATCTGCGCGCTTCGGGCCAACAGGGCCATGTAGCTGCTGAAGAACAGCTACTCGTTGTGACACACCGTAGTTATCTTCGCCTTCGGACGATCTGATTGGGTGATCGATTCCGAGCTACCAGCCACATGACGCCGCATCAAGAATGGTTTGCGTCGCTCGACACTGTGGAGACTCCTCAGTTCATGGTGACTGGAGATGATACCAAGCACGAGATTAAGCATAAGGGTAAAATTCCGCTTGATATTCCAGGATCTAATTTTTCCGGAATTGGAAACGTTTTTACATGTTCCTACTCGACTCGAAATCGTTATCGGTAGGCGGATGGTAGAACAAAATTTCAAGTGCGTTTCAACAAAGATGGATGCTTTGTTGAAGACTCCAATGAATCTTGTCGTAGCTCGAGGTAGCGGGAGTGGTAGGTATTCAAGCTAGATGCTACCGAGTTAATGTCGATGCTTGACCAACTCCCTGTCATTACAGAAAGTGGCTTTGTAGTATCTGACATAGATATTTGGCACAAGCGAATTGGGCACATGAACTTTCAGAGACTGAAGACTCTTCCGAGTTCAGATCTAGTCACAGGTTTGCCCAACTTCACTACTTTCGACCCCTTTGCGGTGTGTCCAAACTTTGTCGGTTCGGCAAGCAAGCTAGACAACCCTTTAGCGGATCGGGTAGGAGAGCGTAAAAGCTTCTCGATTTGGTGCACATGGATGTATGGACTTCTTCTCAACCAAGTTTTATCTGGTTTTGAGTACTTCGTGTCCTTCATTGATGATTTCTCTCGCTACACACAGGTTTAGTTCCTTAAGAGCAAGAGCTCTTCGGATGTGTTGTCGGCTTTCCGCACTTTCCACACCTTTTTGGAGAAACATGCGGACAATCTATCCTTTGTTCACGCTCCGATGGAGGAGGCGAAGTTTCTATCGGAGAATTCACCGCTACCTCACGTAAGCATGGCATACGCCCGGAAGACTTTGCGGTTATACTCCACAAATGAATGGCGTTGCGGAGAGGAAGAATCGTCACACAGCGTAAGCCGCGTCGTGTTATGTTGAA
The DNA here is from genome assembly GCA_014180765.2 of Marchantia paleacea. Taxonomy (NCBI): domain Eukaryota; kingdom Viridiplantae; phylum Streptophyta; class Marchantiopsida; order Marchantiales; family Marchantiaceae; genus Marchantia; species Marchantia paleacea. The sequence continues at coordinate 849,056 of MUAA02000128.1, forward strand.
CGAGAAGAACTCCGCCTAGACCATTCAGGCGGTAAGTTTGTTTCCGTTGCGGTGTACTTGATGAATCGAACTCCGATCGCGGCGATTCTCACAACAAGACCCCGATGGAGGTATTCACAGTGCCACAAGCCGATTACTCATTTCTGAAAGTTTTCGGTTGCATGCATTATGTACACATTCCGGATGAGAAGCGCAAGAAGCTAGATCCGAAAGCTGAGAAGTGTATTTTCCTTGGATATGCCTTAGATACGAAAGGATATAGATGCTATAATCCTTCCTCTAGGCAATTCTATATCATTAGAGATGTTGTATTTGAAGAGTTGCAATCTTGGTATGCACTGCGATTGTTGTTCGGTCATACCCACTTTTCTCGCCGAAACTACGCCAAGTAGTCCGTCCACCGTACCTTCACGCAGTGGAGTTTGCGGAGTCACACGTCTAGAGCCGAAGTCTCTTGTATTTGGAGTCGCTACGGATGAAGTTCACCGAGCACCATCAGGGCCCGACTCCTAGTCTTGAGGATCATCTTATTTTGCAACATATGATGTCCTCACCACGGATTACCGACATTCATCCGTTAGATGAAGCGTCCCGAGTAACGGCTTCTTTGGAACCTCGATCCGAAGCAAGGGGCGACAAACAGTACATCTGATACTGCCCTACAAAAATCTGAGAGAGTTTGGCATCCTGTTCAGCGATTTATGCATGAAAGTTTCCTTGCTGATCATCATGCATACATGACTCACGTTCTTGCTGAGCAAGAACCGAGTACGCTTGAGGAGGCGATGCACAAAAATGAGTGGATTGAAGCCATGGAGACAGAACTTGCTGCACCGTCACCAACAAACATGGGAATTGGTGGACTTACCTCAAGGTAAGAAAGCGATTGGTTGCGAGATGGGTCTTCAAGGTCAAAGCAAGAACGGATGGCGTATCAGTATCGATACAAGGCAGATTGGTAGCCAAGGGCTACGCACAACAGCATGGAGTGGACTACGAAGAGGCGTTTAGTCCGTTGCCAAGATGACAACCATTAAATGCGGTGGTTGCTATTGTTGTCAACAAGGGATGGCGGCGCATCAAATGGACTTCAAGAACGCTTTCAATGGAGATCTCGGCGAGGAAGTCTAACAACCACCTGGTTACGAAGATCCGAAGTTTCTTTCCCGAGTTTGTAAGTTAAGGAAATCCCTCTATGGGTTGAAACAGGCTCCGAGAGTATGGTATGAGAAGATCAATTCCTTTTTCATGTCTCTTGGATTTGTAGTCTGTCATTCCGACTCATCGCTATACTGCATGAGATCAGGAGTTCATGTAGTGATGATTTCCATCTACGTAGATGATCTTATTATCACTGGGAACCATGAGGAGATGATTTCCCGCATCAAGAGTATCTTATGTTCCGAATTTGAGATACAAGACTTAGGATATCTTAAATTCTTTCTTGGTGTGGAGTTTATCACATAGGGAAAGGATATGTGGCTAATACAACGCCAATATGCTTTAGATAAGCTTAAGGAGTTCAAGATGTCGATTGTAAACCAATAGACACTCCTCTACAACAAGGTCTAAAGCTAGAGTTAGACGATGGAGAGTTACTTGCAGATCCCACATGCATGCAGACGGATGGTTGGGAGTTTGATTT